>VDFB02270651.1:637803095-637876039 GCA_007258455.2 Sequoia sempervirens | reverse complement strand
CCTACCCCCTCTCCCCTCTCCTCTACCCTTAACCCTTAAATTATAGACCCTTGTACACCCCTACCCTTTATCTCTCTCCCTCCCCCCTCTCTCTCTCTAGAGAGTCTCTCCCTCCTACACAATCTCCCTCTCGGGCTCCTCTGCCCTTAACCCTTAAACCCTAGGACCCCCCTACCCTTTATCATCTCTCCTCCCTCTTACGAGGATTTAAGTTGATGGTCGAAGCTTTTCCTATCAACAAATTTTTTAATGACGTTATCTATTCAAGGGTGCCCTTAAAACATTATGATATACCTTAGTGTATGTAAAATTATATATAAATCAAACATATATATCATTATAATTCTATATAAATTTTGACAGTCTATCCAAAATATCTCCTTTTATCTGATACAATCTTCTTAAAATTTTGATTGTATTCTATGGAAAAAATATCTAAATATAGTCATATGGCCATCAAATTTATGCCCTGCCGCTACCCCCACTCCCTCCATATCTTTCTCTCAAGTCATCATTTAAAAAGAATATAATTAATATTCAGATTAATATTAAAAATTATTTTTTAAAAGAAGGTGTTCGACCGAACATCTTTAGAATGTTTAGTCGAACCCATTTGAAATCAATTTTTTTATTCTATGTTGTGTGGGTTCGGTCGAACCCCTATTTGACCAAACATTATTTTTTTGTTCGACCAAACAACTATTCAACCGAACCCACATTTTTTCACCCTCACCCCCTGAGGCACCAAAATTGCTAATAATTTTGCACTTCGAAGCTCAATTTGAGAATGAAAATGGAGCAGATCTCATAAACCCAACTAGTATCAGGTTCCCCTCAAAACAAGCTATCCAACAAATATAATTTTAATATGTTTTGATTATATTATCTATCTATTTTTAAGTGTTATTAAATATAGGTTTTTCACCGAAAACAAAACTCTTTGTTTTGCACAAGTGGAAAAATAGAATATTATCAAAAAAAAAAATTAAAAATATGAGTGTACCAGATATTGGAGTCCTTGATCCAACAAAAAAAAGAAAGAATTTTGATACATACAGTAAAAGTTATGTGTTATACGATCGTGTTATGTCTGAATTCTAATTGATTTGACTTTGAAACTTGATTAAAGAAAAAATATTCAATAAAAAACTATCTAACCAAGTGGAAGCATGAGATATCAGAGTTACAAATCTAAATTTGAAAGAATTGGAATTTTATCTTTCAAGGAAAAAAAGTTATGTGTTATATGGTGTGTGTCACTTTTTAAAAATGTTTTTTGAAAAAAACCAATTTTCGTGGGAGATGGAAAAAGAAGTGCAATCTGATTCCAAAAAAATTGATTTTTTTTTTTAGAATCTACAGGCAAAATGTGACAAGACTCTAGTTTGCATCATCTTCAAATTCCTCATGGTTTAATCGCTATAGGTGCTCGAATGTGAAGATTTAGTTAAAAATAAATAAATCAGTGTCCAGTTTGGCCAAAAATTATGAACCACTATTATGGGATCACCCCATTAGAAGATGTTATTTTCTCAGTTCAAATCTAGATGGTTTTAATTTGAATCTTTCTGTAAAATAGTGTGTCTTCCTTGGCCAGTAAGCCTTGTTGTATTTGAGAAGTGAGATCTAGATAGTGTGCTTGAATGCATGTGCATTCCCCATTCATATTTCCTTATACTTTTAATAGTGTATAATCTTGTGGATTGACCTCCACTGTGGTTTTTCTCCTAACAGGGTTTCCACGTAAACAATATTGGTGTTATGTGTGCTTTTGATGTGTTGTTCATTTATGCTTTCATGATTAATGATCAAATCTTAAATTAAGTTTAATATGTTGAATAAGTTCATGATTTAGTGACAGCTGGTTCACCCACCTCTTAGTTGTCTACCCTTGAGTTGCCAACAATTGGTATCAGAGCTTATGGTTCCTTGGAAGAATTTTAACAACTTGAGGTGATCTAGGGTGGAAAATTATAAGAAGGATAGTCCTAGATTTGATGGAACAAATAATTCTTTGTGGAAAGCTCAAATGGAGTGCCATCTGAGATGCATTGGTGAACCCTACTGGAGCATTACAAAAAATATATATGGTATTCCAAAGAATGATCCTACTACTTCTACTGAGACCAGGGATGCTAAATATAATATCAAGGCTAAGGAGGTGTTGTTGAGTGATTTGACTGATACTAAGATGACAAATGTGATGGATCTAAAGACTACTTATGAGATCTGGAAGAAGTTGGAGACCTTGTATGAAGGTGATGCAAATGTGAAGATTGCTAAGATACAAAGTCTAAAAGGAAAAGTTGAAAAGTTGAAAATGGGTGATGATGAAAATGTTACTACTTTCATGCAAAGAGTAAATGAACTTGTGTGTGGTATCAGATGTGCTTGTGGACAGATAGACAAATTAGAGATTTTTGCTAAAGTGCTTAGATCTTTTCCTGATTCTTACAAAGTCAAGGCTAGTGCTATTGAAGAACTCTGAACTGTGACAAATGTTACCAAAGATATGTTGATTGGTAAGCTTACTACTTCTGAGTTGAGTGAATTTGGTGATGCCCTTCCTAAGGTTGAATCTGCATTTAAGGCAACTACTTCTTGAAGAGATAGACAAAGATATGATCTAGGTGAAAGTTCATCAAGAAAGACATTCAAGTATGAGGATGAAATCAAATAGCTGGATGAAGAAGAAAGAGAGCTTGAAGAACTTGAAGCATTGATTGTGAAAAGAGAAGCAAAAGGACAAGGTAAGTATAAGGGAAAGTTTCCTATTAAATGTTTCTCTTGCAATAAGATAGGTCATTTTGCATCAAGGTGTCCTAAGAGAGTTTCCAAGCCAAGATTTAACAAGCCTAAGTTCCAAAAGAAGTGTTACTATACTGCTGATGAAGATGTAACAAATGATGAATCTGACAGAGGAAATGCAAGTGAAGATGAATTTGGGTTTATTGCTATCAAGGAAAATAATCTCGTGTCTATTGAATCTGCTAGTTGTACAAATGTGGAGAAAGCCCTAGCTACTCAAGTTGAAGAGAAAGATGAATGGGTAATTGAAAGTGGTTGTTCTCATCATATGACAGGAAATAAAAGTAAGTTTGTGAATTTGGAGAATTATGATGGCGGTGTTGTGATATTTGGTGATAACACAATTGGTGTAATCTGTGGAAGAGGATGCATTTCTCTTGATGGTAAGCATAAAATTGATGATTTCTTGTATGTTGAAGGTTTGAAGCATAATCTTTTGAGTGTTGGTCAAATGGTTGATAAGGAATACAATCTTTGGTTCATGGATGGTAAGTGCAAAATATTGGGAAATTATGGAAATGTGATTGCATCAAGTACACAAAGAAAAGGTAATATCTTTCATCTGAATGTTGCTAGAAATTTTTTTTTGATTGCTCAAGTTGATTACAGTTGGTTATGGCATAGGAGAATGTGTCATGTTAACTTTGATAACATTGTCAAGATAAGTTCCACTAAAGCTATGAGAGATATTCCTAAGCTCATGAAACCTACTAATTCCATATGCAAAGAATGTCAGTTAGGAAAGAAAACAAGAATTTCATTTCGAAGTAAACATAAAAAATCAAATGGATTGTTGGAACTTGTGCATACTGATTTATGTGGTTTTTCTAGAACTAGAAGTTTACAAGGTTATAGATAATTCATGTTGCTTATTGATGATTATTCAATGATTGATCTAGAGGATTTTTTGTCAAAATTTGAAATTCTCTATTTTCTCTAGTTTTGGTATCATTAGAAAGTGCTGAGGATCTTGACTCCAATGCAACTTGAACGAAGTCAATTGGAGTCCTGGAGCTCAAGATATATACGGTAAAACCTTTGGTCAACTCTTAGAACTAGGCTAGAAAAAAATGCAAAAAAATAAAGGTCATCAAAACTAGTCAAAGTCAGCACCATTGCGAAGTTCTCATCATCACGATTCCGGTAGAGTTCATTTCATGGAAAACAGAGTTCATATGGTGAAGTTATGGAAGGTCAAAGATTGGCTCAACCCGATGATGTTAGCACCCAGTCAGCTCAACGACCAATCAACCCTTGACACATGGCATCACCTCCTCCCTCCAAGTGGAAAAACTTATTTTGGCAAAAATAATTAAAAAAATCAAATTAAAAAATATATAAAAATAAAATAAAATAAAATAAAAATATAATAAAATTTATAAAAATATCTAAGATGGGCCCCACCCATCCATGGTGCGGTCCACATTAAGTGAGGCGCCACCCATGGTATGGGGGGCAACCCGTTTTTGAAGGGGAACGCATCCCCCTCTTTTAGGGGAAAGGCTAAAAGGAGGGGAGTGTGGTGGGACCACCACCCCCTATAAAATACCTAAAAGATCCTCTTTAAGGGGGATTTGATATTTATTTTTTTGAAACAAACTTGCCTAATTCAAAACGTAGCCCTATACATAGGGATAAAATAACATCAAAAAAACCCTATGGAGAAATAAAATCTCCTAAATAAAAGGAGAATCTAATTTGTAAAGTGGATAAATATAAAGGGCTAAATAAAAATAATATTGGATATATTATCCTTTCGGGAGATGTGAAAAGGGGGATATTTTTGAAAATTTTCACTATGTAAGGGAGATTGGGTAGTTAATTGGTTTTACACCAATTTTGGTAATTTTGGGCTATAAAAGGAGGTGAGAAAGGTGAGAGAAGTAAAGTGATTTTGGAAGAATTTTGCAATTGTGAGAGATTGTTTTCCTTAGAGGAATTTTTGTATTTCCGTGCTTTTGGAGAAGCTTGTTTCCATGCACTTTGGAAGTGCATTTGTAAATTTCTTTGTAAACCAAGGGGAGTTTCTGCCAATGAATGTAACCAAATTTTTGGAGGAATAATCGGATCAGTCCACTCAATTGGAGAGGGGCCCGGACGTAGTCATTCTAAATGACGAACTATGTTATCAATCTTTGTTTGCACTCTCTTTATCTCTCATTTTCTTTTCTTTAATTACTTTGTAATTTCATTATTTAAATTATGTTTGTGTGTTTAATTATAATTAAGCACTTTTGGATTGTAATTTTTAATGTAAGCATTCGAAGCAAATTTCATAGATCCTTAAAACAGATCAAATTGGTATCAAAGATATGTTTTGACTAGTATTGCAGATTTGAATGCTTACACGGTCGAAGCTTCAACAAGGAAAAGGAAAACTTGAAGAATACAATCCTGAGATCGGCAAATGAAGGACTTCTCCAACAATGGATGAAACTGAAGTTGGGAAAAGCACCAAGCAAGAGCTTGATGGTAAGTCTTTCCAACGAGTCTTCCTTGAAATGAAGGCTATGGTGGAAGAGTTGTATGTGGAAAAGAAGAAGCGCGAAAAGGGAGATTCGTTGAAGCAAGAAAAGAAGGAAGAACAAAAGGAAAAAGGAGGAAAAGATCCAAAAGCTCCATCTTCTCCATCTTCCCCTTCTTCTCCATCTTTCCCTTCTTCTTCTTCCTCTTCTACTATTATTAATCCTTTAAAAATCAAGTCTAAGCCTATTATTAAACTTGATGTAAAATTTGAGCTACCTAAGTATTGTGGTGAGTTAAATGCCGAAAAGTTAGATGATTGGATCCAACAGGTAGAAGTCTATTGTAGGATTCAAGGCCTAACAGAAGATGCTTCTATGATCCAGTTAGCCACTCTTCGATTGGGAGGTATAGCTCTCATCCGGTGGGAGAGTATGAATCGGGAGGAAATTGCTTTCCATGGTAAGGTCAATATGACTTGGATGGAATTTATTGTTTCCCTTAAAAAATAGTTTTATCCTTTAGGTTATATGCAACAATTAACCATGAATTGGAAAACCTTTAGGCAAGGTAAGGGTCAGTCTGTCTAAGATTACACTCATGAGTTTATAAAATGGGCTATTGCTTTAAATGTTCATTATATACTCAAGATACATTACTCAAGTACATAGGTGGTTTGCATTCTTACCTAAGACATACTATTCTAATGTTGAGTCCTAATAATTTGGATGAAGTGTCAGTCCAAGCCACTCATTTAGAGTCAAGGGGTAAGAAAAATTTCAGTGATAATTTCTCAAACAAACCATCTAAGTTTGAGGGGAAACCTAAGGGTAAAGATAAAGGAAAAGGAAAAAAAGATAGCCATGATAAAGAAAGGGCGTGAAAAATCCACTTGTTCTCATTGTAAGAAAGAAGGACATGAAGATTCTAAGTGTTGGAAACTACATCCAGAACTTAGGCCAAAGAGGTACGGTGGAAACAAAGGGAAGCATAAGACAATTGTCATAACACAACAGGATCTTGGATCTGATTCTGGGGATGAGACAAAGATAACTACCACTAGGATTCAAAGTAAAAAAAAAAGGTATATCTCTTGCATCTGAATCAAGTATTTTTGCAAGTACAAGTAAGCAACCTAAAGTAGATAAGCAAAGGAATGAACTATTTCATATCCATGTGATAACTAAACACACTAAGGTTGATACTTTATTTGACATGGGTTCACAAGTTAATCTCATATCTGAAGAGGTTGTTAAAAAGCTAAATCTGACTACAACTTCTCATCTGAAGCCATACCCTTTGGGATGGGTTTGTAATGATGCACAGTTACAAGTCACTAAACAATGTAAGCTTAGTTTTGCAATCACTGTAAACTTTAAAGATGAGTTTGTAGTGGATTTTGTACCATTAGATATTTGCAGACTTGTTTTGGGAAGTCCATATTTGTATGACCGTAAAGCTATCTTCTTTAGGGAGGGAAACAATTATCATCTATTTAAGGATGGGATTGAATATATTGTACGTGCACACAAAGTCAAAACTAGTCTTGCATTAGTTAATGTTTGTCAGATGAAAAGATTAGTGAACTCTAGTAAAAACTTTGTGTTAATGCTTGTTAAGGCCAAAGAAGATGAAACATTTGTTTTTAAAGGAAGTGATCCTAAAAATAAGGTTGAATTGGTCAAATTTGTTGCTGCTTATGATGACTTGTTTCAAGAACCAAAAGTATTGCCTCCTAAAAGAGATATTCAACATGAAATTCAATTGTAGCAGGATGCACCACTACCTAATATTGGCACGTACCTTTTGTCTGTCATGAAAAACAAAGAAATAAAAAAACAAGTTCAGGAGCTCGTTGATAGAGGAGTGATTCATCCAAGCACATCACCTTGTGGTTCTCTGATTGTTTTGGTTCCAAAGAAAGATGGAACCTGGAGGATGTGCATCAACTTTAGGGCACTAGACAAAATCACCATCAAAAATAGGTATCTGCTTCCTAGAATTGATGACTTGCTTGATCAGCTTAAGCATGCAATTTATTTCTCTAAATTAGATTTGCGAAGTGGTTATCATCATATTAGAATTACAGGGGATGATATTTGGAAAACTTCTTTCAAGACAAAACAGTGACTTTATGAATGGATGGTTATGCCCTTTAGGCTTACCAATGCACCCGCTACATTCATGTGAGTCATGAATGACATCTTTTGTCCTTACATTGATGATTTTTTTATTATATATCTTGATGATATCCTAGTTTTTAGCAAGTCTTGGGAAGACCATGTAAGTCATGTTAAAAAAGTTTTTGATGTACTAAGAAAAGAAAAACTCTATGTAAAGATGTCTAAAACTGAGTTTGCAAAGACATCTCTTGTGTACTTAGGTTATATCATAGGGAATGGTCAATTGAAAGTCAACCCTGTGAAGGTCGAGGCAATTGTAAACTGGCCTAAGCCAAGTACTGTAATTGAAGTCAGGATTTTTTTGGGTGTTGTCCAGTACTAGAGGAAGTTTATTACAAACTTCTCCTTCATCGCATCACCATTACAAAGATAAATTTTTAGTGGGGAGGATTACAATAGAAGGCCTTTGACACATTGAAGGAAAAGTTAAGCACTGCACTAGTCCTGGCTCTACTAGATTTGCACCAACCATTTGAAATTGAAACAGATGTGAGTGGATTCACCATGGGAGCAATATTGACACAAGGAAGTAAGCCGATCTGTTACCACTCTGAAACTTTTTCTGGCACAGTAAGTAATTATCCAACTTATGATAAATAACTTTATGCTTTAGTATAGAGTGTTAAGAAATGGAAACATTATATAATAGGAAAGGAAACAGTAATCCATACCGATCATCATCCATTACAATATCTACATTCACAAACTAAGCTACAACAAAGTAGGCATTTCAGATGGATGGGATTTTTACAGTAGTTTCACTTAGTCATTAAGTATAAGAAAGGAGCCCATAAAAAAGTAGTAGATATGCTTTCCAGACCTCCAGTTTCTAATGCTTCGATAATCCTTAAAAGTAGTTCTATGATCCATGCAATTTTTGAAGAACAATATGCTACTGATGAAAATTTTAAGGATATCTATGCAACTATAATCCAAGGCAAGCAAGTAGAAGAAAAGGATTACTATGTGCATGATAAACTCTTGTATCACTTAGGAAAATTATGCATTCCAAAGAATATCCAAGCACATGTAATCAGAGAGGCACACACATCACTAATTGTAGGACATTTTGGGGTTAGTAAAACTTTGGTACAGCTACAGAAATATTGCTACTGGCCTTGAATGTAAGAAATTGTAACAAGATATATTAAGGGATGTGTGATGTGTGCAACTAGAAAACCAAGTAATAGAAAAGTGGGGTTGTACACATCTTTACTTGTACTGTCCCAACCATGGGAAAGTGTATCTATGGATTTTTTCGGGTGGTTACCTATGTCTGGGAAAGGGCATGACTATTTTTATGTAGTAGTAGCAAGATGTGTATTCTTATGCCATGTAAAAAGCAAGTCATTGCTGAATTGACAGCTCATATGTATTTTCAGTTTGTATGGGTTCACTTTGGGTTACCCACTTCCATTGTATTGGATCGAGATTCTCGATTCCTTGGGGAGTTTTGGTCAGTCTTATGGGGACTTATGGATACTAAACTGAAGAAGAGTACAACCTTCCATCCGTAGACCGATGGATAGAAAGAGGTAGTCAACAAGACAATCATGCATCTACTCAAAGGATATTGTAGCAAGCATCCTAAGTTGTAGGATGAAAGTCTTCATTATGTGCAACATGCCTACAAAAATGCAACCCATTCTTCTACAAAGAGGTCTCCTTTTGAGACTTGCTTTGGTTATTTTCCAAAGACACCAATGGACTTCACTTTTGGAACAAATGATGTTGAAGATGAATGCCTTGATGCAGAAAGGGCTTTAAAGTTCATCTAGAAGGTCCAAGCAGTTCATTAGGCCATATAAGCACAATTGGAAAAGAGTCAAGCAAAGTACAAGGCTCGTCATGACAAGCATCACAACGATCATAATTTCCAAGTTGGAGAAAGAGCTTGGTTACACATAATCAAGGAAAGAATGCAAGGTGAAGGAAGGAAGCTCAAGCCGATCAGATATGGTCCATTCGAAATTCTGGAAAAGATTGGCACAAATGCCTTTTTCTTTAATCTTCCTCCATACATGAAGATTGACTCAGTAGTCAACATTGAGAACTTGAAGTTGTACGAACCTTCGATGATACTAGATGAGGAGGCTAAAGTTAAAGTTCCATTAGTTAATGACCGTTCACCACAGTACATGTCAGAGTTGCCTAAAGATTTCATCCTCGACAGGAACACTAGGACTTCACGAAGAGGAGCAGTTGAATACCTTTGAGTGGGGCTAAATGGGATGCATCCAAGTAAGGAAAAGTGGATGGACATTGGTAAAGTGAGGGAACTTTACCCTCACTTATTTTTTGAGTAAACAGCTTTCGAAGGTCCAAAAGCTCTCTAGTGAGGAGGACTGATCGAGAGGATTTTTCGTCAAATTTTGAAATTCTCCATTTTCTCCTTTTTTGGTATCATTAGAAAGTGCTCGGGATCTTGACTCCAACGCAACTCAAACAAAGTCAATTGGATTCCTGGAGCTCAAGATATATATGGTCAAACCTCTGGTCAACTCTTAGAACCAGGCTAGAAAAAAAGGCAAAAAAATCAAAGTCGTCAAAACCGGTCAAAGTCAGCACCATTGCGAAGTTCTCATCATCACGATTCCGACAAAGTTTGTTTCATGGAAAATGGAATCCGTATGGTGAAGTTATGGAAGGTTAAAGATTGGGTCAACCTGATGATGTCAGCGCCCAGTCAACTCAACGACCAATCAGCCCTTGACACATGGCATCACCTCCTCCCTCCAAGTGGAAAAAATTATTTTGGCAAAAATAATTAAAAAAATCAAATAAAAAAATATATAAAAATAAAATAAAATAAAATAAAAATATAATAAAATTTATAAAAATATCTAAGATGGGCCCCACCCATCCATGGGGTGGCCCACATTAAGTGAGGCGCCACCCATGGTATGGGAGGCAACCCACTTTTTAAGGGGAACACATCCCCCTCTTTTAGGGGAAAGGTTAAAAGGAGGGGAGTGTGGTGGGACCACCACCCCCCTATAAAATACCTAAAAGATCATCTTTAAGGGGGATTTGATATATTTTTTTTTAAACAAACTTGCCTAATTCAAAATGTATCCCTATACATAGGGATAAAATAACATCAAAAATACCCTATGGAGAAATAAAATCTCCTAAACAAAAGGAGAATCTCATTTGTAAAGCCTCGGATAAATATAAAGGGCTAAATAAAAAAAATATTGGATATATTATCCTTTGGGAGATGTGAAAAGGGGGATATTTTTGAAAATTTGCACTATGTAAGGGAGATTGGGTAATTAGATGGTTTTACACCAATTGTGGTAATTTTGGGCTATAAAAGGAGGTGAGAAAGGTGAGAGAAGTCAAGTGATTTTGGAAGAATTTTGCAAGTGTGAGAGATTGTTTTCCTTGGAGGAATTTTTGTATTTTCGTGCTTTTGGAGAAGCTTGTTTCCACGCACTTTGGAAGTGCATTTGTAAATTTCTTTTTAAACCAAGGGGAGGTTTTTCCAACAAATGTAACTGAATTTCTGGAGGAATAATTGGATCGGTCCACTCAATTGGAGAGGGGCCCGGAGACATAGTCATTCTAAATGACGAACTTCATTATCAATCTTTGTTTGCACTCTCTTTATCTCTCATTTTGTTCTTTCTTTAATTAATTTGTAATTTTGTTATTTAAATTTTGTTTGTGTGTTTAATTATAATTAAGCACTTTTGGATTGTAATTGTTAATGTAAGCATTCGAAGCAAATGTCATAGATCCTTAAAACAGATCAAGGATGATGTGGGCTACTTTCTTAAGGGAGAAATTTGAAGCTCTGGAAATGTTCAAGATCTTTAAGGCTATGGTTGAGACATATATTGGTTGGAAGATTAAGTGTTTGAGATCAGATAGAGGTGGTGAATTCACTTTCAGTGAATTTAATTCTTTTTGTGAAGAGCATAGAATACAGAGACAATTATTTGCACTGCGAACCCCTCAACATAATAGAGTTGTGGAAAGGAAGAATAGAATAGTTCTAGATGTGGCTAGAACCATGATGTTGGAAGGAAATGTGCCTCATATCTACTAGAGAGAAGCTATGAGTACTGCTATGTACACACTTAACCTCATACAAATCAAAGGTGATACTAGTAAGACTCCTATTGAACTATGGACTGGTCAAAATCCTACTATTAGATATTTCAAAATCTTTGGAAGCAAGTGTTATATCAAAATAGATGAAGATATAGGAAAGTTTGATGCTAGGAGTGAAGGAATATTTTTGGGTTATGCTACTAAAAGTAAGGCCTATCATTGTTACAACAAAAGATTGAAGAAAATTGTTGAAAGTGCAAATGTTATGGTTGATGAAGACATAGTTTCACTATCCAGAACCTATGGATATGATTCTAATAATTAGAATGATAGTAAAAACAAAGGATAGCAAGGTTAGACTGCAAGTCAAGTTCAAATTATTTCGGTGAATTAAGAAAATCAAGAAGGAGAAACTGATGGAAAAACATAAGAGAGACCATAAGAGCCTAGATTTTAAGAACATTCTAAGAAGACTCTGAGGTATGTGAGATTGAATCATTTAGAGAATCAGATCATAGGTGATAAGAACAAAGGTTTCCAAACTAGGAGAAAAATTGTAGAAGAGTATTGTTTGATTTCAAAAATTGAGCCTAACAATGTGAATGAAGCATGCAAAGATGAGCATTGGGTTGAAGCAATGAAAGAGGAACTACAACAAATTGAGAAGAATGATACATGGATTCTTGTTCTCAGACCTAAGGATAATAATGTGATTGGAACTAAATGGGTCTTTAGAAACAAATTGAATGAACAAGGTGAAGAGGTTAGAAACAAATAAAGACTAGTTTGTAAGGGATATTCTCAAATGGAAGTATTGATCTTGAAGAAACCTTTGCCCCTGTTGCTAGAATTGAAGTTGGGAGATTGTTTCTTGCTTATGTTGCTCACAAAGACTACAAGGTTTATCAAAAGGATATTAGAGTTGTGTATGGTGAGTCTATTGTTATATTCTATGATAACTCAAAGAATCCAGTGCTACATTCAAAGACCAAGCATATATCTATAAAATTTAACTTTTTGAGAGAGAAGGCAAGTGAAAAGGAAGTTAGATTGGAGTATGTGCCTACTAAGGAGAAGATTGTAGATATCTTTATAAAGTCATTTCCCAAAGATGCTTTTTAGTATCTTAGAGGTAAGTTAGGGTTGATTATCCCTCCTAATCAGAACTAAGGATGCATTGCATTGCATCAATTTGTGCATTTCATGAACATATTTTGATTCAGATTGATGTTGTGGTGGCTACTACTTAGGGGGAGTAGTCAAATGTTTAGATGTTCAAAAGTCTAGATATGTGGTTTAGAGCTTGTATTGAAGAGATCTTTGTCATTGATGTCAAAGGGGGAGAAGATTAATGTGAAAAAATAACTACAAATTATCTGGGGAGAAGAGCCTTGTGTGGAGAAGATCATGTGAGGAAAGAAAAGTAAGAACTTAAGGGAGAGTAAGCGTAGTTGTGTTGATAGTATTTTTCACATCATGTGTTGCAATTAATGTCAAAGGGGGAGATTTTTGGATGTTGTGGTTGTGTTGTTGATATGTGGTTGTCATTGATGTCAACACTATTAGCATTATAGCATTAGAAGTTGTATATGTTGAGGATATTGAGAAAATTGTAACAAGAAGTGCTACAGGTTGTTAGCGGTGAAGTGAAGTTCTTTCTGCCGGTGTGTTCAATACATTACTATTCTGAGGTTTTGGACTAGAGGGGGGTATATGCAGGATCATCATGGAAAAAATAGGCCCTTAAGTCGCAAAAAATTCAAAAAAATCAAAGTTAGGAAACTTGACGTAAAAATTTGAATAAGTTATCTATATTATTTTTAAAATATGTCGAAATAGAATTTGTAGAAAATTGAATGTAGTTTCTAAACTACTAGGTTTTTTTTAAAAATATATATATATTTATTTAGTGAAAATTTGAAATTTCAATGCAGTAGTACTTAAATTTCAGGGAAAAAATAAGTAGGTGTCTATCTGACTACCCATACCACAATACAATGATAATATATTTTTTATAAGATTTTAGATATAAGTAGAGGACTCATGTCCTGATGTGATGCACATTTTTTTGCAATTTTTTTCCAAGTAAATAATTAATTATGAATTTTTTGTTACAACTTTTAAAAAATATAAAAACTCGTATTTCTGACCACCTTAACTTGGTCAAAACTTCATGAAATTCATTTTTTCTTTTTTTAATCCCATAGTATGCAAAGCATAGAATGTGATGCATGATTTGGATTCAAAAAATGTGATACCATTTGAAAGCTATAGATGTTTTTCAATCACCCTATTAATTAGGAATTTAGTTGTAATTCGAATAAAAAATGAATAATAATTAATTATTAAATTCAAAATAAAGCAAAATTTATATTGGTTGAAAGCTAAGAATATCCTTAAAAAACCCTTTCCATTTCATCAATTTTGGGTAAAAAAAAGTCATCAGCCACATACTAATCATATTGCCACTTTTTGTCCCATCATGATCCTACACATACCAAGGGTTTCTTGTTGAGTATGTCTAGTTTATCGACATTGAATTTCAGAGATCCGCATGAAGAGTTGATCGAGTTATGGAGATTTTCATTCTGACAGTTTTTATGTCACTTCAGTTAGTGTTCTTGATTGAAGATTCTATGATTTCAATAAGTTCAGTTGATGTGGATGCTTCTCTAGTGTTTCATGATGCTTGTGGATGTTTCTAGTTTGTTCTCTATATTTGTGGCATGTCCACATTGATCATTGTGCTCATGATCTGAGATTTTCTCTTGTGTGTTCATGTTTTTCATGTTCTTGGCCGACAAGGTGTTGAAGCCTATTGTGGATCTTCAAGGAGAAATTAATTGAAGTGTTTTCATGTTGGAAATGTTGTTTTCGGTCTTCACTATGTTATGGCTGACCTTGTTTTATTTGCATGAATAATCTTTATTTGTTTTGAGTTGATTGTTTGTAATTATTTTATTATCTTTCCATGGCCAACTTATAACGATGTAATTTATTGTTGCGGATATATAAGAGCGATTGTTTGAAGTGTGGAAGAGGTGTGAATGTGAAGTGTATGAGTCATGTGTGTGAATAAAGTTTATATAATTCGAAGGTAGAGTAGAGAGTGAAGAAGAGTGAAGAAGTGTTCATGTGCTTAACCGAAACTGTAACCAGGCATTAGCAGATGCTATTTGCTTAGTTCAAATATGGATGGTTTTAATCTAAATATTTTTGTAAAATAGTGTGTCTTCCTTGGGTAGTAAGCCTTGTTGTATTTGAGCAGTGATCTCTAGGAAGTGTTCTTGAATGCATGTGCATTCCCCATTCATATTTCCTTATACTTTGAATAGGGTATAATCTTGTGGATTGACCTCCACTGTGGTTTTTCCCCTAATAGGGTTTCCACATAAAAATTCTTGGTGTTATGTGTGATTTTGATGTGTTCATTTATGCTTTCATCATTAATGATCAGATATGAAATTAAGGTTAATAAGTTGAATAAGTTTATGATTCAGTGACAACTAATTCACCCCCCCCCTCTCAGTTGTCTTCCCTTTAATTTCCAATAGGATTGTCATGATTATCTACATCAACATACCCTATAATTTCTTTATGGGTGGGGGAAGTAGGATTTTCATAGCTCTCAATCATCTCCTCCACACAAATGTGTTTTTCATGATCGTTCAGGATTGTTTCTATATTCACTAAAGGATTGTCACAAGGAGGGGAGGGATTGGTAGATGAAAGGGGAGTTGGTAAGGTAGTGGCAATGTGTGTCATAATTTTGTTGCAAGGGGGGGGAGAAGGAAGACAAGAAAGGCTTTCATTATTTTCAATGATGGTGTCTTCTTTCACTAAGATATCTTCATCACCAATGGGAGAGATATCAGGAGAAGAGCAATTATGATTATCATGATTATCGATGCATGCATCCTTTTGGGGCAAAGCTTCAGTGGATGATGTAGAAGAGAGGAAGTCATCTAAGGCTTCATCTAATATTTCAAAATCATCACTACTAAAGGGATTGGATGTTATGCTTGTTCTAATCGTTTCTTTTGATGTTTGTGTTTTCTTATTTTGATTGTGTAATGAATTTGATCTAAATGGGCTAGGAAATAATGCAGAAAATGAAGAGTGCAAAAGTCTAAGATCCATGAATGTAAATAATGTCTATTTCTAATGATGCAATATAAAGACAAGATGAAAATCAAATTTTTAGATTTCAAACAAAGTAATTCTCTGATTGCACTATGTAACAGGTTGAAAATTAAATGTTGCGAATGCAAAATTTGAATTTGAACAATGCATTAAATGAGCTATTTTATGCTAAATATCATGAAATGCATCCTACAAAAATGCAACTGACTAATATATATAAGTGAAGGCACCAAACAAAAGACTAAAAACAAATTTTTGAGTTCTCTAAAATGTTGTTTCAAGGGTCAAAAGCAATTGATTCGCCTAGGGTGGCGAATGAGTCCCAGTATGGACTCTTTTCAGAATTTTCAGAAATTTGTGACTGATTTTGATGCTTTCAGGGTGCTATGATGCAGACCTAAGTGAAAAATATAGAATTTTAGAACTTTTTAATGATCAAAGATGCAAAAATGCAACATATTATACACTTTTAATCATGCAAAAAAAATGAAACTCTAGAATGCAAGCTAACTAATGCAAAATGCAATGTAAGAAACTCTAGGATGATTAATGGACTCCAAATCAGAAAAGAGGGTATTCAAAAAAGTCAGGTTCACCAAAATGAAACAGATTTTTAGCACCTACTTGCTTCCTATCACTCCTAGGGTTTTCACCTAGAAGGAGAAAGATGGGAAAAAATGCTTATGTTACATTCAAAGTTGTGTCATAGAAAAAGGTACCATTTGCATGATATGGGAATAATTCATGATTAAATGGACTTAATGAAGTCTTGATCTAGGTGATATGAGGCATTTTATGTATCAACACTAGGTCTTGGACCTTTGTAAACTAAATAAAGTACATTTAATGATGTCTTGTGAAGTGTTGTAACACATTTCTACACTTTTCTAGACTCTTCTCATTATAATTCATCTAAAAATCACCTTTTCATCACTAAACAAGCCCTATCTTGAAGTGTTGTAAAGTCTTGTAACAAGCTTTCACAATCTTCTAGGCATATTTTTACTATTTATACCCTTCTCACAGTTTATTTTGTCTCTTTATGCCCTCATAGTTGTAATTAAGTGTATTTTTGAATGTTATCCTGATAAATAACAATAAATAAATAAAAATTCTTGACACTTGTTTTTAGGTCCTAGGTGGGACCCATTTGCTATGGGTGGCGAATGAGTCCCCCTTGGCCCCAAATTCAAAATATTTCAAATTTCCTTTCAGGATTTTATTCAAAATCACTTGATGTCGACCTGTGAAGAGGTATGAACGGATACTAATGCACAAGAATTGTACAAATATGTGTTTTTCACCTCATTTTCACATCTTCTCCATCTCTAATCAATTCATTTATCCATTCTTCATCATTCATCATCTATCTTCTCAAACAAGCTAGGGTTTTCAAATTGCAACTCATTCATTAAGCTTCCTAAGACATTCAAGGGTAGATTCTACATGTTATGTTGCAGAATTTCAAGATCAATCATCATGGAAATATTTAGATCTCTTGGAACCTTTGGAATCATTAAAGATCAAATTGAAAGGTTTTTAAATCTCTCTCTTCATTCAAAAAGTCAAAGAATCAACAAAAAATCATTTACAAACTTGAATCCAACAGTTTCAAAAGCAGACATTTGTAGGAAGTAGAAGTGCAAATCTAGCTCCACAGAATCTACTCTTGAATTTGCATATTCATGTAGGTGGACCAATTCTCCACCCATGGTGAATGATTCCCACCTATAGGCCTGAAAAGTTGATTTTTATCAAATTTCATCTTCTGACAGTGAGAAACTTGTTCCCAGAAGTTTTCATCAAATGGAGGACTAATTCGCCATGCATGGAAAATCAGTCCTAGTGGCCATCAACAATGATTTTTGAGACATTCCAAAATCTTCCAGTAACATTAGTCTATCTCGAGGTGCACTCTGTTTGGTTTCATCGAATTTTGTTTTCATTTATTTATGTTTCTAGTTCATATTTGCAATCAGCACTGTGTTTTGCAGCATTTGAATTATAATAGTTTAAATTCACTTATTTTCATTTTTAAGCATTAAAAAACATCCACACACACTTCACATCCAATTCCTATCCATCCTTATATTAATCTTGATTGAAACATTGCACATTTTGAACACTATTCCTTCTCTTTTAGGTGAAAAACCCTAGAAGGGTAAATGTCCAAGAGGGTACCAAAATCCTTCTTTTCAAAATTCAATGCAATATGGATAGATAAATGATGCAATATTCATAGATATAATTCTTGAATGCAAGAAATGAATGAGATTGATTGACTAATGAGTAGAAACTAAAGGAAAACAACTTGTTTGAAAACACATTGTGTAATACAAAATCACCTTAAAACGAATGGAAAACTGCAACAGAAATGAATTGGATTGAAAGGGTGGACCTAAGATATGGATGAGAACTAGAAATGACTTTTAGAATACTCTTGATGCTAAAATTTAAGCCTGGAGGGACTCATTCGCCATTCTGGGTGAATCAATCCTAGTTCTGCCAAACTGCATCAAAACATGTTTAGGACAAAAGGGTACTAAAAAATGCAAAAAACTCAAAATTGACCCTGGAGTGGGACTCATTCGCCACTCTTGGAGAATGAGTCCACTTTTGAATTTAAGGATTTTCAAAGGTGGATTTTGAAGCTTCTAATCTGCACTTTGATGCCCTACAGGTGTCTGCTTCTGAAACTTTGATTTATGGGTCAAAAAATGGATTTTTGTTGATATTTTGACTTGATGAATGAGGATAAGACTTTACCAACCTTGAAACTTGATCTTCAATGATTTCCAAGCTTCCAAGAGACCTAAATCTGCAAACATACAAGACAAGAGAGAGAGAGATGTTGAATGTTAGGGCATGGGGGTTTGCCTTGGTCAAACCCCTTTTAGGTAATTAAACCAAAATGATGAAAGAAAGGAATAAAACATGCAACAATGGAATGGATTACTTTTCCATGATTATTGATCTTGAAAATATGCAACATAACATGAATCTTCCCTTGGATGTCTTAGGAAGCGAAATTGATGACTTGCAATGTAAATTCCCTAGCTTGCTTGAATTGTGATAGAAGATAGATGATGAATGAATTATGTGAATGTTTTAATGAATTAATAGATGTAAAAATGAGTTTAGAGAGGTTATTTTATAGGAAATTTACCTTATTTTCCTGTTAATTAGATCCCTAAGGCTGATATGGAGAAAAATTAAACTTAAAACCTAATTTTTCCCGCTCAAAACCTCAAAAATGGCTCAAATGGGACTCATTCGCCACTAATGGAAAATAGGTCCCACCTAGATGGGACTAATTCACCACTAATGGCGAATGGGTCCCACAGGGGCCATTTTTGCTAGTTGGAATTCTGAGAAGTAAGAAAATTAGGCTTATATGATGACTATGTTAGTTATTTGATCAAATTATGCCTTAGGATGCATTATATGGAGTAATAGGGGCCTATTAGTTATTATGTAAATGTTAAATAGGGCTTGGGATACAAAATTCAATGTTAAATTTTGATTAAATACACTTTACAACACTAAAATGAGGTCCACATAGCCTAGAAAGGCACATGAACCAATGTGAATGTGCAAGACACATTACAACACTAATTTAACATTAAATTTAATTCAAGAACCTTCTATTGATGTAATAATGTTATTAAACACATTTTATAATTTTGAGTTAGGGAGAAATGGTTTCATTAAGTCTAGAATAGCGTGAAAGTCCAGTACAAGACTTTACAACACATTGACAAGACATCAATAAAGGCATGTTATTCAATCTACAAGGGTAAGACCTAGTGTGGATAGATAAAATGCCTCAAAACATTAGATTAAGGCCTCATCAAGTCCATTTTATCATGAATTAATCCCATGTCAAACAAAGGGTTCTTTTTTCTATGACACATTTAGGCCCCACTTTAGTGAGAGGATGAACTCTCTTCAAACTCACACTAAAGTAGACATTCAAGAGAGGTCATCACACATAGATGCAGATGAAAAAGAATGAAAAATATCAAAGGAGGTGGCCAATCCCCTAGGGTCAAAGATCATAATTCAATCCCCCAAGATACAAAATCATGCAATGGAAAGCAAGAAGGGGTGAAAAGGATGGATCAAGCTTCGATCATTTGTCTGGCTAGTTGTGGATCAGATCTAGGCTTTCTGTTTGAAAAAGAGAATGTGTACTCACTATGGGGCAATAGAACACATGAAGGTCCGCTGGGTGAGAAGGTCCAAATGTACTCACTTTGGGGCCACAAAACTTTTGGCTATCTGTGGGATGAGAAATCCCAAAAGAGTAAGATACATACACTAGTTGGTATGCACTCACAAACAAAAAGGTGGCTATGGAGAAAATTCATGCTTCTAGGTGGGATTCCTACTCAACCATGTCAAAGTTATACCTCCTGATAAATTTAACAAGGTACCACAAGAAAATTCTCATGAACAAAAAGAAAAGGTACCATAGTCATGCAAGTTGGGTCATGCAAGGTGGCAAAAGATGCAAAAATGTAAAATGAAAAAAAGTAAAAGATGTTCAAGGAGTCTTGTTCAATTTATGAAAGGTCTATCACTTAGGGAACATTGTGTCTAATGTATCCAAGAGAGGACCAATCAAAGAATAGTATATTCATGACTTAGGGGATGTAGTGTGTCACATCAAGCCCCCAAGAGGAATGTAATATGTTGAGATAGATCACAATTATGAAAGAAATCACACCCAATGTCATCCACAAAGTGACAAACACACCATATAAATGACAAGGCTACACTAGGAACCAAGAATGAATTTATGATAATGTATGCCCCCCACTTTAAAGGAATTGCTACACATCATTCTGTGAGAAATTACTTTAAAGTAGATAAGGAAAGAAAAAGTAAAAAGAAAACAAGACATGAGAGCCAACTTGGAAAGCCCTATGCCAAGTCAGATGTTTCAAAGTTAGGTTGTGTCATGTCAAGGAAAATGAAAATCAAAGGAGGGGAGTATGTCAGATGCGAGTCAATCTTAGGAGATGCCATTCACATCTCAAGCTTGCTTGTATATGTTCATGAAAAGTCAACGAGTAGTCAAAAGAGACAGCAACAAGTGACATGAAAGGAATAAGGACTTCTAACTCTTTTCCCCCCACTTAGTGTAGGACGAGGTTGAACCTAAAGTGGATGACGGTATGCTGCCCCTTGCAAGGGATGAAAAACATGTAATAGTGAGAATTCTATGGTCCTACAACTATTACATGGCAAGGAGCAGCAACTAATGTTATTTATGTATTGATTTAGGATGTAACACGGTTAAAGGTTTCTTGGAAAAAAATTTGGTGATAGTATGGATGTTGAGTGAAGGTTTTTTGGATGGGTTAATGGCTATGTAAGGACAATCATGAAGACTATGATTTGGAAGAATGAGGTTAGTTATAGTGTTAGATGACATATGATGATGACTAAGGGTTGGATTTTTTCAAGTATCAAAAGCAAGGATAGGAGGCTCTATTTTGTTGTCGAGTGTCACTAAGATATTATTCTTATGTTCCATAATATTAAACCTAGGAGGAGAGCTAATATGTTCATCACATGTCATAGTTGGATTCGGTAAGATAGCTTCATCGCTCATAGGAATGGCTTCAACGAAAGGATAACTAGGAGTGTCATGGTTACCAATGATGGGATCAAGGGAGAAATAAGTTTTTCATGAGTTTCATTACCGATATCTTCTAACACAAAACTATCTTCTTCATGTGTAGAGAAGATAGTAGGAGAAGAAAAGGGTGGATTTTCATGATTATCTTCATTAGAATTTCCTATAATGTCTTATGGAGTGGGGGAAGTAATATTTTCATAGCTTTCAATCATATCCTCCACAAAAATGTGTTTGTCATGATCGTTCACAATTGTATCATTTTCACAATTAAGGGAGGTGTTGGAAGATGAATGAGGACTCGGTAAGGTAGGGGCAATGAATTCATATTTGTGTCTCATAGTGTTTGTACAAGTGGGAAGAGAAGGAGAATAAGCAAGACTTTCATGATCTTCAACGATTGTGTCTTCTTTCATCAAGATACCTTCATCACTGATGTGAGAGATATCAAGAGAAGAACAATTATGATAATCATGATTATTGATGCTTGCATCCTTTTGGGGAAAAGATTTAGTGGATGATGTAGAAGAGAGGAAGTCATCTAAGGCTTCATCTAATATTTCAAAATCATCACTACTAAAGGGCTTGGATGTTATTCTTGTTCTAATTGGTTCTTTTTATGTTTGTCTTTTCTTGTTTTCATTGCATAATGATGTTGATCTAAATGGGCTAGGAACTAATGCAAAAAATGAAGAGTGAAAAAAATCTAACTTCCATGAATGTAAATAATGTCTATTTCTAATGATGCAATATAAAGACATAGGATGTGTGAACCAAGATTCCAAACCTACATAAATATAAGAAACAAACACCATATTAGATCAAATGCAAGTTAGTATCATGATTCCTCAAGAAATCCATTTGAGTTGCAAAGGAAAAGGAATGAAATGAAGAACATAAACAAGCATAAACCAAAGATGTTAAATCCTATTCAAATACAAAGCAAACTCTTAATCTCTTGGGGGATTTGGTTCCAATTTGATGTGGCAATTGGCCCTTTCCCAACTCCTAATGCAAGACTTGTTGATTTGATGAAGATATGACCCACTTTTTTGATGATTGAAGTGCGCTCAAAGATGAAAATATGCATAACCTAGCTAAGAATGGATAAAGATGGATGGGAATTGCTATGGTTTTGAGTATAATAACTTTTCTCAAATTGTGGATGCTAAAATGAGGAAAGAGACCTCTTATTTATAGAATGATAGGATGGAGAAATGCCCAAAATTGAGCAATGTGGGACTAAATTTCAACCAATGGCCAAGTGCCACTTGTAAAGATGAGAATGGATGAGGGATGTGCACATTTTGATGAATGCGTCTAGAAATGCAATTAGGTGATATTTAAAAATGGTTAAATGACATGTAAGAGGGAAAAGAAATGTCTTAAATGCAACTTGGCTCAAGGAAAAAGCACTTGTAAGGTGAAGTAAATTTCTTGTTGGAAGGAAAAGTCCACTTGGATTTTGAATTCAAATTTTAGGGAATATTCCTCCATTATGCCATGTTGAGGGAAAATGGAGATTTAATAAATGAATTAAATATATTTTCATGTGAAAGTGGAAAAAGCTAGAGGATGGGACATGGATTAGGATTAAATTAATCAAAAGTTAATTAATTTAATGAAGTATTAGATGATGTGACAAATTTGGCTTAGATTTATAGGTTAATTTAAATCAAATATGAGAAGAATGTGATACAAAGATTAATTATTTAAAGCTTTTTTATTTATTTAATTAAAGGCGATGAAGTTAGATTAAACTAAATAAGGTTTTGGTTTATTTAATTTAATAGGTGGAATTTAGAGATTTAATCAAATAAAATGAATTATTTAATTAAATAGGGAAATTAGATTAGATTGGTTGATTTAATTAACAAGGGAGAAAGAGTTAATTAGATAAAATGATTTATTTAATTAAGACAGGAAAATTGATTAATTTAATCAAATAAGGGTATTCAATTAAATGGTTAGACTAAAGGGTGATTTAGGATGAAATGGTGTTAGTAGTCAAGATCAAGTATGTCTGTATATTTTTCATGTCTACATTTTGCCCCTCTTTGAAGCAAAGTACTCATTGTGTTGATTCAAAGAATAAATTGTCTCTATGAAAAGCCAAAAAAAAATTATTTTAAAATTTTCCCCACTGCTGCCCCGGCAAGAGAAAACATGCCAATGTACTACCCCATTGAGAGATTGGACGAAAAGCTTGATTTTTGGGTGATCTCATGAAAAAAGAGGACAAAGTGCTCGGCGGGTCTAGAAAGGCTCCAGGAGGTCAAAATACAAGATAAAATGCAAAAAATGATGCAAAACAACCCTCAGACAGACAAAAATAGGACTAGGGGTCCATAACCCTAGTAGGATGGCTAACCTGGGTCCAAAAACCCTAATTTTTTAGGTTTAAATATGCCTCAAGGGGCACTTCCAATTCATTTTCACATTCATCCTTAGGAGATTTTGCGATTCTGAGCTTTGACACTTTGACGAGATGGCACAACAATAGCTCCCAATGCACATTTCTGACTGAGTTCGAATGTACCAAAGACTTCCTGGCACTAGAACACCAGTGAGTCAACTTGACCCAAGCTTATTTTCCATTTTTTCATGTTCATTTAATGATTTTGAAACTAGATCTTCGGGCATGGTGATTTATTGCACTACTCAAAATTTTAAACTCCACCGCTCAGCGTTTAAACTACACTGCCATCACAAGATGGACTGTTGCGGTGCTATTTGGAGTTTAGGTATAAATTCAAAACTATGATGATTTTGTAAAGTGTGCCACCGTGGTGGACTTTAAAACTAAGGTTTCAAGTAAACTGTGCCACTTTGGAAAAGTGCACTGCTGTAGTGCAATTTGAGGATTTGCAAGCCCTAGCATCACAGTTTGCAAATTTCAAACTGCACTGCCTTCACAGGTAGCAATGTTGAGGTGAATTTATGTATGCTAAGATTAGTTCAAACAAATATGTTTAGATGAATTTTAACATAGTGACTTTTCCTTATGCAGGAGGCGAAAGAGATCTACTCACACAAGCACAGGTCTCGAGAGATTTTTGGGTATTTGCATGATTTGACCGAGAGGCAGCAAAAGTGCCTAGGAGAGATGGGGCTCTGGTACATCACCTACGTATTTCCTGTGTAGACACACCTAGGCATGATGACAGTGCTTGTTGAGAGGTGGCACAGTGAGACCTCTTCTTTCCATTTTTCGACTAGTGGGGCCATAGTCATGTTAGAGGATGTGTGGCATATTTTGAGATTACCCATCCATGGCGAGCAAGTGATCTATGAAATGGCTACTGGGACAGATGCCTGCTATGTCATCCTAGAGACTAATCAAATTGTGTTTTGTGAGGGGAAAATTGAGCTAGAGCACCATAGGGCCTTGACCTCACCCTACTGCTTGGTGATTGCTACAATTATATTAGGCCTTGTTTCCCTAGATTAGTGAGGCCGATATTTCAGTCCTCGTTGGGGGATTTCTTGGGAGCAGATAGTTCGACAGAAACCTTTTGCATGGGGCCTAGTTTTATTAGTCTCTCTTTACAAAGACCTTCACGAGTTCACCTACTTGGATGGCAAAGCACTTGGAGTAGGAGTCACACTCCTACATATCTGGGCATGGGAGCACATCCTCGTGCTTCATCCACAAGTCATTCCTATTCTAATAGAGCTAGATGATCTAGCGGTCAAGCACTACAAAGGGGGTCTTTCTTTCACCCATACAAGAGAGCACGAGATTCCCCATTGGAGGAGGGTCCTCAATGACATGTGAGTGTTTCGATGGAAGCCATACCTTAGACAGCCAGGTTGGTTTGATGATGCACAACAATTATTCTTCGCTCAGTAGGATCACCTCATGCAGGGGCGAGAGCATACTATGATTGAGATGTATCTGCCTAGGAGGGTCCAACAATAGTTCAGTGACCACATGATCGGCCTGATGATCAATATGTGGCTATATTTCCATGGACAGTGAGTCAAGGCTCCTGGTGGTGATACATACCTACCCATGAGGCAGTGGAGAGCTTTAGATAGTTGGTGGCCCAGTCGTGGCCCTACGACTAGGGAGAGGTAGATCTGAGAGTCACACATGCCTATAGAGATTAGTTCAAGCCACCACTAAGGCTTACAATTCTAGGTGTACCATCTACTTGACAAAGAGTCAAAGGTAGGGGGCAGGCCAAGGTCAGGGAGCATAAGATTAGGATCATGGAGGTTGTAGGCCACCACTGGTGCACCAGGTACAACATCAGGTAGTTTAGGATCAGTCGGTACAAGATCAGTCGGTGGGAGAGTAGAGGCAAGAGCAGGATTCAGGGCACCATGATAGGGTCCCAATGCCACCCAAGGATGCAAAGTAGGATCAGCCCCACGCATAGCCACCACTATAGTTGGATCCTAGGGATGGTTAGATTTTGTAGTTGTAGGCCCAGGTATAGGAACTGATAGTAGAGAGAGATTAGGCTAGGGCTGAGTGGGACTAGGCCATTTTGCAGAGGCAGGCCACAGAGTTACAAGTGGCAACAAAGATGGGCCATCGACAGTAGCTAGAGGGCATGGCTGCCTCCTCCTCCTGAAACACAGTATCACTCAGGGCTTACAAAGAGGCCACCCAAGAGATCGATTACTATAGGATGCACTACCACTAGGCCATGTTGAGAGTAGAACGAGTGTTGGATTTTTCATAGAGGACTAGCCATAGGCTAGTAGAGCAACATAGGGAGAGAGCAGGTGGCAAGGGTAGTAGCCAGGAGGGCTAGGCCTTTATTTTTTATTAGATATAGTATTTTTTTCCCTTTGGGCTCATTTTTTATAGCCCCATGGGCTAATTGTACCTATACACCTGCACATTGATCCAATTTTTTGTATCATGACAGTACATACTTTGATGATATATGAGATGATTATTTTGATGTGATATGTTATGTCCTATTTTATGCATTATGGATGCTTTATCTTCTATATTCTTATGATTCTATATGATGATGCACTGTGATGTACAAATGTTATGATGGGATGTAGTGATTGATGAATGGATGCATTTCTTTTTTTCAGTATCTTTTTATGCACTTTTATGATGATTATGTATGGATGGTGCAAATGTTATGCTATGTAATTTCTAAGACTAACAGATCTATATTTATGCAATGTGTGTAATTTCCTCATGTATGATATGCATTTTATGATGTTATGGTGATGATGTGATGTTAAATGATATGATGATGTTTTATGATATGATATGATGGTTATGATATGCAAATGGATGCTTATACATATTAATGGGATGATGTTTATGAAATGTTATGGTATGCAAATGATATGATGGATGTAAATTATTTTTATGATATGATGATATAGTTGTTTTATGAGATAATGATATGATGATGTAGATGTTTTATGGGATGAATGATTTATGTAATGTTTAGAATAACCAATCTATATGTATGGAAATGAAATATATGGTTATATATGATATGCTATATGCAATATGCAATATGCTAATGGTTTATTGATGCAGGATGGATGCAATGATATGCAATTGGTATGATATGCAATGTGGAATATGCTAATGGTTTATTGATGCAAGATAGATGCAATGATAATGAATAACTATCTTGATACCTTGTTAGCATAAAAAGAAAGAGATAGAAGAAAGAAAGGGATTCCAATAAGACATGAGACAATGATGATGATGATTTTCTTTCCAAGGAGTTGGGATTTTAAAAAGGCCAATTACCTTATGTTTGATAACACACATAGGTACATTGCATCAAGGTATGAAGAACCAGATGACTTGTACTTAGTGTTATGGACTTTGACTCAACAATCAAATAGGAGTATCCTTGTTCACACTTGACATACATAAACCTTACTAGGATGCACTTCAGGTACTCAAAATATCTCGGACCAAAACATAGGAAGGAAAGCCTTCCTATGTGGTCAACAAGATATCTAAAACACCTTCCATACATACCTAATAAAGTAAGTATTCACCAAGGTTATATTTCAAAGGCGTCCAACAAGAACAACAAATAAAAGATAATGATCATTGCCCCATTCCTATCTCTCTAAATCCTTTTGTTTGAGATATCATCGAGAGGTCCTTGGAATAAGCGCAATTAGATAAATCAATAGATCAAGATAAAGCAAACAAACAAGATAATGTTCTTCAAGACTGCTAGCCAAGACTAAACTATGATGATGCCTGATGTTGATGTCCATTGTAGGAAGGATGCATCCTAGCACATGACGATATCAGATGATTTGATATGGGACTGATTGGATAATAGGCTATTGACACAAAGAGTTGACCAACTTGTTTACATATTAACCTAAACCTTAGACTTTGACGTTTTTAGTTTTCACTTTTAACTCGCAAGGCTTGTTTCCCACTGTTTCACCAAAGGTTGAGGATTACAATTGTTTATTTTGAGTGATGTTTATCATGGGTGAAAGCGAGATGGGGATGGATTTTTTCAAATATTTGGATGTTTTTGATGTTTTTAAATGTTTTGAGGTTGTTTTTGTGATTTTTCAAATGTTCTCATTTTTTATTTTTCAAATTTTTTAGGGTTTTTTGAAATTTTAACCAAGAGACTAACCTAAGGACCTATCCTAGGGGCCTTGGGGGCTGATCAACAGATTAGCCTTGCCTACATTATACACAATGAGACCCCATAGGTCCACTAACACAAACTTGATTATTGATGAGATATAAACAAATGGATTCTCAATTTATTATGATGGACTCCTAGAGGACTGACCTAAGTGTCTCGGGGGATGATCCAAGATCAACCTTTCCTATGTTCAAGTCTCAGAGACCCCTAGTTCAACAAGATGACTCTATTTTTGACCTTTTGAATTTTTGACCTATTTTTGGGATTTTGATAAGATTTGGATGTTTTTGGATTTTCTAATTTTCTTTTTTTTTTGGATTTTTGGATTTTTTGATGTTTTTTGGATTTTCTGATTTTAGGATCTCAAGAAAATAAATGCCCCTAGTGCGATGCAATCGATTACTCCAATAAGGTAGGACAAACTAACCTTGAGAATGGGTTGAGTAGTACTAGGAGGGATCATGACACGAACACAAGACCAAGCTATGATGCGAATGCCAAACAAATGGGTGATGGATGGAGATATCGAAGCATGATGAATGGATGATTTGTACTAAGCCATGAAGATCCTAGTGGATGGAAAGTGCTTATTTACACAAGGTGCATGTTTTTCAGGTTTTCACCAAGGTACTTGCCCAAGGCGCCACTGAAGTGGTTTTCACTAGAGGACGATTTTTTTCTTTACTGTTTTTTATTCTTTTTTTGATTTTTTGATTTTTTTGTTGTCACCAAGACACCTGTTTGCTAGGTTTTCACCAGGATGACCATTTTTTCAAGACATTTTCTAATTTTTTTTATTTTTTCTAGTTTTATACCTTGAAATATTTAGGCATAAAACTTTTTGAGATGGGAGCTACTCATGGGATCCTGTAGAGGATCACCTTCTAGTGTTGACAACTGATATGCCCCTAACTTATAGCTTGTTGTGATGACAAATGGTCCCAACCAGTTAGGTTCAAATTTTCCTTTGTTGTTTAGATTTGGGACATTCTTCTAATTCTCCTTTAGTACCAATTCTCCAACTTGGAAAGTCTTGCTTCTGATATTTTTGTTATAGCTCATCTTGAGTCTATTCTTGTAAATGGTTCAAAGCTTCTATATGTCTCTCATCCAATAGCTTCAGCTCATTCAGTCTTGATACTTAGTATTATTCATCTGTGATGAGATTTTGTAGTGATATTCTTAATGACAAAAGCTCAATCTCGATGGGTAGTACTACCTCTGATCTATAGACCAGGGTAAAGGGAGTGGCACCTTTTGGTGTGTGGATGCTAGTTCGATAGGCCTAGAGGGTGGGATTTAGTTGCAGATACCAGTCACGACCTATGTCATTGACTATCTTTTTGAGGATTTTCAAAATGGTTTTATTGGTGGCTTCTTCTTGGCCATTACCTTGGGGATAATATATTGTGGAAAAGCAATGTTGGATTTTGAATTTTTCACATAAGTCATCGACCTCCTGATTCTTGAAAGGTCTCCCATTATCTGAGATAATAGCTTGGGGAACACCGTATTGACATATGAGATAGTTCAGGATGAACTTAGATATCTGTTTTCTAGTGATATATGTCATGGGGATGGCTTCCACTGACTTGCTAAAGTACTCAGTGGTGGTTATGATGAACTTTTGGCCATTAGATGAGGTTGGAGTGATTTTCCCAATGAGATCGATTCCCCACTATGAAAAGGGTTGTGGTGTGATGATGGGATGAAGTTCTTGAGTTGGAGTATGGATGAGGTCCCCATGCTACTAACATTGTAGGCACCTTTTGACGTAGTCATGTGCTTCTCTTTCCATTGTAGGCCAATAATACCCCATCCTTAGAAATTTCTTGGCCAGGGTCATTCCACTCAAGTGTGAACCACAAATGCCATTATGCACCTCAATTAAGGTAGTCAATGCCTCCTTAGCATTTAGGTAGCGTAATAAGGTTCCCTCTATACTCTTATGGTAAAGAGTGTTTCCTAGGATGAAAAACCAAGATGCTTTCTTGATAAAGTTTCTCTTTAGGCTTGAGGGTAATTTAGTAGGTAGGACCCCCATTCATAGGTAGGTATAAATGTCATGGTACTAGGGATCACCGAGACCAACACTTTCACACAAATTCTAACTCGGGTACCTCGAATACAGGCATGAGAAGATGCTCTACCAAGAATTGATGTTTTGGGATGTTGCAAGGGATGTCTAGTAAGGATCTAATCATTTCCATGGCATCTACTACTCTATTGTTAGCTCTGGGAATCTACTCAAATGTTATATCAATGAATGATTCTTTGAGTCTCTCTACCAACTTTTTGTATGGAGTCTGCTTATCATCCTTAGTCTGGTATTCACCATTCACTTGATTTATTATTAGCTAGGAGTCTCCATATAATTTGAGGGTCATGATGTGCCACTGCACTACTATTTTGAGACCTATGGTTAAAGCTTCATACTCTGCAATGTTGTTAGTGTAGGGGAATGATAGTTTATAGGATCTAGGTTTACAATCCCCCTATGGGGTGATGAAGAAAACACTGGATCTTGATCCATGTTGTGTGTATGAGCCATCAAAGTAGATTTTCTAGTCATCAGCTATGCTGAGATTGAAGATGGATTTGTCCAGAAAATTTGATATGAGTGGATTCTCTGAATCAATGAGTGCTTCTACAAGCTAATCTATGATGACTCGGCCTTTGATTTCCTTTTGTTCCACATATTCAATGTCCTACTCTGATAGTATCATGGCCCATTTATCCATCCTTCCAATGAGCATTTCCTTTGATAGTACGTACTTGAGGGAGTCGATTTTGGTGATAAGTTTAATTTTGTGTTCCAACATGTAATGTCTGAATTTCTGCGAAGCAAACACTACTACTAGAAACTATTTTTTTGATGAATGAGTAGTTTAACTCATGCCCAACCATTGTGCGATTGATGTGATAAATGGCCCTCTCTGTCCCATTTTCATCGTGTTGAGCCAGAAGAGCACTGAGTGCTGCTGCTATTGCTGACACATAGAGGTTCAATGGCTTTCTTGGGATCGGTGGCATGAGGATTGGAGGTGTGAGCATATATTCTTTGATATTATTGAAGGCTTCCTTGCACTTGTCATCCCATTTGTATGCTACTCCCTTGTGAAGTAGGTGAGAATATTATTTTTTCTTGTTTTCTACTTGTGCTATGAATTTGTGAATGGATTGAAGCCTACCTTGGAGGCCTCTCAATTGTTTCAATTGTTTGGGTGCTTCCATTTCAAGTATTTCTTTTACCTTTTAAGGATCTATTTCAATACCCCTCATTGACACTATGTAACCCAACAAATTTCTTGACTGTACACTAAAGACACATTTCTTTGGATTTAAGTGGACCTTGTACTCCTCTAGCCTATCAAAAATATCACTCAAGGTTGTTGTGTGATCTCTCCTCTTTTTGTATTTTTCTAGTATTTTATCAACATAATCTTCGATAGTCTTGTGGATCATGTAATGGGAGATTAATGCCATGGCTCTTTGGTAGATTGCCCCAACATTCTTTAGGCTGAATGGCATCATGTTACAGCAGTAAGTCCCCCATGGACATATGAAGGCCATTTTGTGTTGGTCTTCTTTAGCAATCATTATTTGGTTGTACCCAGAGAAACCATCCATTAGCGAAAGTGTGTCATGTCTTGTTGTCATGTCTACTATCATGTCAATGTTAGGGAATGGGAAATCATATTTTGGACATGCTTTGTTTAGGCCTTTGAAATTTGTGTAGATTTAGATGCCTCCATCAAGCTTTGAGACAAGAACCAGATTTGACACCCATTCTGGATAGTCAATTGTTCATATAAATCTTGCATCTAGTAGCTTTTTAAATTCCATCTTGACCAACAGAGCAATCTGAGGGTGCATTTTCCTTAGTTTTTGTCTAACGGGCTTTGCTTCAAAGTATACTGCTAGGTGATGAAATACAATTTCTAGATTGAGCCCTGGCATGTCTGCATTTAGCTCCATGCAAATTTTACCTATCTCTCTTTCAAGAAGGCTGCTAGGAGCTATTGTTCTTCTGATAATAATGACTCTACATAGAATGTAATGTGCAGTGTCTGCTTTGTTCCTAGATTAACTGGATTACATTTTTTGGCTAGGACTGGTGATGTTTCCTAATGAATAGATTTGTAAGGAAGATTGAATCCCCCATCCTTAGGTTCCTCAAAGAGGTTTTCACCATTGGATGTGTCCTTTATTTTTACTATTTTGGGTCAGAGAGTGCCATAGTGTGGTTTTTACTCAAGGACCTAGAAATTATTCTCATTTTTTCACTTTTACGACTGAGGGATTCAATCGTTTCCCCATAATATGCACGTGTTTCCAACTCGATGATGAATCCTACTTTGTGATCCCCATATGGAATATTATCCTATAGTCCCATGAATTTTGAGAGTGCCTCATCATTTTTGAATGTTTCAAGAATTGGCAGTCCTTGTTGGTCATAATCGATGAGTTGTGGGTAGACTAAACAAATTTCATGGTTTTGGTTTACAAGCTCATAGGATAAGGTTCTAATCATGAGTAAGGAGGTATCATCAAAAAGCATTGGAAAATTGGTTATGGCATCCTTGTCACTAATACATACATCAGTTATATCGAAGGTGAAGTTGTCTATGACATGACCAGTGGATACAGGTAGATGAAGGGTGGCTGCTAATTGTAGAAGAGTATTTTTGACCTTTCTAACTGAAGGACTTCGACCACATATGGTTATACTCAGAGGGGTACATCCAAGGCCAAGGTTTTTTAGTTGTGTCTCTAGAATAATAGGTATTAGAAGCCCATTTTCATTTTGGCTAAGCTTTTTATTTCTGTCATAACCCATTACAAGCATCATTTCCAAACCTTTGTTGCTATCATACATTGGTAGATTGGTTGTTGGGCTATTGTTTCGATACAAGAGATGAGATGGGTCCTCCTCTATTACTTCTCAACTAAGATCTCCCCAAATTTTGAAGTTGGAATATCCATGCATGGATGTTTGGGATGTGGAGACTTCATTTGATTGCGGTCTTCCTCTAATTGTCCTGGGATATTGTGGTAACTCTCCTACCACAAGGGAATTCTTTGGGATTATATATTTTCCACATTCATTTTCTTGGATAATAAGCTTGATGTTGGAGATGGTAGGAATGGTGAGGATGGTAGGTGTCTCTATCACAGAAGTGGAGGTGAAAGTGGTTGGATCAATGTATGGCGTAGATGGGCCTTCATCATTTTTAGGCACTTGGGGAATTTTATAGTATTTGGCTTGTAGATTCTTGCAATAAGATAATGGTTCAGGATCCCCATGGATTGTGACCTCTTGGCCTTGATATGTGAATTTGACACATTGATGAAAGTTTGATGCCACTGCTTGCATCCCATGAATCCATAGACATCCCAAGAGAATATTATATGGTAAATCAAGGCCCAAGACCTGACAGGTGGTTTCCATTATTACTGGTCCTACTTGGATAGGGAGTTGGATAGTGCCTCGCGACACTCTCTCTTGATCATCATATGCTTTGATTGTAATTCCCTCGCCTTTGTCTATGGTATCTTCAGAGAATCCTAGATTCTTTATTAGTTTAAGGGAACAAATGTTCAACCCTACACCTCCATCCACCAAAACCCTCTTGACCTTGTTCTTATATACCAGAACTTCTAGATGGAGTGCGTGATTATGAGATGGTTGGGTAGGGAAGTATTGATGGGAGAATGTAAGAAGGTTTGGGGTAATGATATTTCTAACCATAGCTCAGAATTGTTCTGCATCAAGATTTGTAGAGACAATGGATGAGGCTAATGCTTCTTCAAGGATTTTCATGTGGGTGGATGGAATTTTTAACAACTCCATGATGGAGATTTGTGTTGGAGTTCTTTTCAAATAATCAAGGAAATTATAGCCATTGGGGATAGATCTTGGGTTGGAAGTGGATGCTTTGTTAGGCTATGATGACCCTCCAATGGTAATTTTGCAACCTCTTATGGTGACTCCACAATCAACGTGGGATCCTTTGATAGTGATAGTGGCGCAATACTCATTCAAGGATGCAACGAAATGGTTGTATACATGATTGATGCTTTTGAATGTTCCCTTCCCCTTGTCATTATTATTGTTGCCTTTATTGTTATGGTTTGGAATTGGATTCATGTATATTTTGAGGTTTTGATTTCTAGCTGGCTGCTCCACGTTTATGATTTTTTGATCAATGAGGTCTTCAACTAGGTTTTTCAACCTCATGCAGTTGTTAGTGGTATGTCCTTTGATTTTTTGAAAGTCACAAAGCTAGTTTTTATTATACCAAGGTGGTTTCACATCTGGTTCTTGATAATTCTCATAGGTGGGAGCCTTGATGAGGTTTTTGTTTATCAATATCTTCATGATAAGCTCGAGTGGTTCCCCAAGGGAAGTGTACTTCCACTTGGGGGAGTTCTTGTTCTGTTGGGGCGACCCCCTTTGATTATTGACATTGTTGATGGTCTGATTGTTTGGCTATTGGGTTATTATGTTGGCTTGCTGATTGTTTTGATGGGGATTTTTAGGTTGTTGTTGCAGTGCAGGTGTGTTTTGTCAGGGCGCACTAATGACAACTTTAGCATCGACAACACCATCATTGGTAATGTTTTTGTTTCTTTCCCATGTGCAAGGTTTTTCATTATAGCTTAAAGATGGGTGGTTGCTTTTCTAATTATGATATGTTTGTGTCATTGGTTGTGTAGCAAGGGCTCATTCAATGTTGAGTACATTGGAGATCAATTGATCATATGTAGTAATCCCTTGGACTTTGAGATGGAAATCCAAGGTTTCATTGAGGTTGGAGATGATGGTGCACACTTGTTGTTCCTCAGGCATGGCCCATTTTCTCTTATTGGCCTTGGATCACCATCATTGTAGGAATGAAGCAAATGATTCATTGTTTCCTTGTTTCAGAGCTGATAGTTCCTCTAGACTAATATCAATTGCAATATTGAATGCGTAATTTTTGATGAATGCATCTACAATTTCTTGGAACTTTTTGATTCCTAGAGGGAGCTGAGAGAACCATTCCATGGCTTGGCCTGCCAAACTTCTAGGAAACAACCACATCAAATAGGTATCATCATATGCAACTTCCATCCAACAAACCTGAAAATCCCTAATGTGATCTTCAGGGTTTCTCGTCCCATGGTATTTGTCAAATTTTGGGATCTCAAATCCCTTCAGTAATGGTTTCATTACAAGGCTCCTATCGAATGGATAAGGTAACAAGTTGTTGGGTGTTTTCGTGGTTCACCCTAATTGAAGATTGAGCACTTGTTATGAGAGAAACTTGATTTGTTCCATTACATTATTTTGTGGATCAGGGGGTGGAATGAAAGTGTTTTGAGGTGGTTCAATTGTTGGTAGGATGGGTGGATTGGTTGGTATGTTGATGGATGGTGTTTGCATGTGTTGTTGCACCAAATATGCCTGTAATTATTGTTGTACCAACAATGCTTGTTGTTGGTTCCATTGTTGTTGTGCTATTAAGGCCTGTTACTAAGCTTCTTGTTGTTGTTGACCCAACAATGCTTGTTGTTGAGCTACTAATTGGGATGCTTCTTGCTATTCTTGATATTGCTTCAATGCTTGTCGATATGCTTGTTGTTGCACTACTTGTTGTTGTGTGAGATAATGTGCTTGTGCTTGTGCTTAGTGTGCTTGATATTGGGCTTGGGATTAAGCTTGCACTTGAGCTTGAGCTTGAGCTTGTGCTTGTACAACTTGTGCTTGTGCTTGTTCTTGAGCTTGTTCTTGTGCCAATGCAACTTCTACTTGTTCTTGTTCCTGTGTAGCTTGTTGTTGTTGTTGCAATAATATTTGGGCTTGAGTAGCTTGTTGTGCTTGTTGTGCTTGTAATTTGGCTTGGGAAGCTTTAAAAACTTGTGTGGCTTGGGCAGCTTGAGTAGCTTATGTGGCTTCAGCAGCTTGCTAAGTAGGTAGTTATGTGGCTTGTTGTTTTTGCACTTACTGGAGTGCCTTTTGATAGGTAGCTTGTTGAGCTGCTTTCAACACAATACTATATTAGTTTGATGTGTTCATGCTTGGTGGTGCTGGTGGTGGAGGTGGGTTCAGAATGGTACTTGTTGTGGTGATGAGAGGCACCATGGTAGTGGATTGTGCGATATGCTTGGTCCTTAAGAGACCAATTTTTGAGGGGTGATCGATGAGGTGTTGATTTCTTGTGATATGGGGATAGTTTCCATTTGTTGTTGCAATATTGATGAAAAGAGGGGAGGATTTGGTATGATTCCTTGATTGATGGTTGGGGGAGTGTTTTGAATGAGTGGAAGAATCGGTGGTAGCCCAAAACCAAGAGGTGAGATGGATGTTAATGGCAAGGATGGGAGTGGTGGGAAAGTGAGTGGTAAGCTCCCTTGAGGAAATAATCATGATGCTAGATCAAAAATGCCCCCCGGTCCAAATAGGTCACCTTCTCCTTGTGAGGTCGTGGGGAGAGAGGTTTGTAGTGTTGAATTAAATGATGATGATGATGGATCATTATGAAAAGTGAGGGGGACATATGGATGTGATGGATTTTGGGGGACGGTTTGTCCCAAAATAGTGTTGGCATCAAAATCTTGATTGTTTACAAGAGGGTGTTGTTGTGCAGTTTTCGTACACACGCCCGCTGAAAGCAGGGACCCTCTTTTGCTTCCGCTCTTGTTGTTTTGGCCTTTTTATTTTGAGGATTCACATTGCCTTGGCATGAGCTTAAGTGTTTATCCTTCTTGTTTTGGTGATTCCCCTAAGTTGCACATTGAAAATCTTAGGTTCTGAGCGAAGTTTGGGTTTTTAATGCATTTCGGGATTTTTCGTCTTGTCTGGATTTTCCTAGATTTCACTCAAACTCTAGTGAAAGGGTTTTAGTGCTTGAGTTCAGAGAATTTGGTTCTTCACAGAATTTCACCTAGGCTGGATTTTTCTGAAATTTCGTCTTACCATCATATTTTTGAATTTAATTAATTTTGGGGATTTTCTTGCCATTATGCTTTATCATCTGTGTTCAATTGAGTTGAGAAGTTTCTTCTTTGAGTGTTGGACTTGATTTGGAGCACTGGGTTTGCAAATTGTTGGATTTGGTGGTGATTTCCTAGGCATTATCATTATTGTTCTTTGCTAAGCACCAATAAACTGACATTTGTTATTTCTGAGATCAATTTCCACTTCATCAAATGGTATGTACATGTTGCCTTGATTTTGATTGATGAATGTAAGTAGTGCTTTGGTGTTATAGATTTTCTTGGAGTTCAAATTCCTGTATGTTTGGGAATTTCGTGGCTTGGGTTACGTGATATTGTCTGATTTATGGTTTCCCAAGTAAGTTTCGAGTTCATTCTTTCATTCACATCTAGAGATAGCTTGCTTGTGGGCCATAAATAACCTTTGTGAGAGCTCAATAGTTGATTTGTCTAAGTCCAAGCTTGCTCTGTGCATTAATGGTCAAAATTTAGGGTTTCATGCCTAGGGCATCACCATTTCATCTTAATTTTCTTTCGAGTGAGCCTAGAATTCAAGGAAGATCTGTAGGAGGTTCAAGTTAAACTGGTTCCCTACCCAGGGTCCTCAAATTTGTGATCATTCGATCAATTTGAGTGAATGAGGTCACGAGAAAATGATAGTATTTGGAATTTCAAGATCTTTGGCCAGAATTCCCCGACTTTCCGTTTTCTCCTGATTTTCCTGAATTTCACAGTTTTCCAGAGTTTCATCTTCCTCGTGGATTTTCGTTTCATCTGGATTTTCTCGAAAGTCCTTTTTTCCTTTTTTATACGAAATCTGTAGACTATCCCTTTGTTCGCGAAAATCTGTCTCATGCAGATGTCCTCAAAATTTGGTGGAAAACAAAGGATTGTGAGATGGCATAACTTGTTAACGAATCACTATGCATTTTATGATTAATTTGAGCTATTTTGAGATCTCTCATGCCATTTCTTGGTTGATAATGATCATATTATTTTACGAATAAGTTTTTTCATGTTTATTCCACTAGAATCCACCTAGCTTGGATTTCCCCGAAATTCCCTTCTGGCCTAGATTTCGCAAAGGGGTGAAAATACCAAACTTTGAAGAAAATGATTTAACGATATTTCTGGGTTGATTTTGATCTTTGAATGATGAATATATTATTGGTGATGGGCTAATTATAATCTTCATGTTATAATGGATATTCTTGATGGTGGTTTTTGCTGAGTGCAAGCTAAATTTAACAAGGTCATCAAGGAGGCTCTGGAGGAGATTAGTTCGATTGAAGGATGGTTTAAAGTATTTATTAATTCACCTATGGCCGACCTGGAGAGGAAATTTAAAGTGTTGGTTACTCCACTTTTTTCTGACTTGGATGGAATCTTCTTGAAGGTGCAAGATCAAATAGATAAAGATAGAAGGAAGTAGTTAATACAGGGATACATTGAATTTTGTGCTTCCTTATTATTTTCCTTCTCCTTCACATGCATTGGTTTGAATTATATTGGAGATACAATGCCAACCTGGATGGAGTTCATGCATTTAATGCAAATTTACCTCATTTTGAATTCTCCTTGGGCCAACTTGTTTATGGCTATTTTATTATATTAAACCCTAGCTAGGCCGACATGCTTTTGGGGTTTTCTATAAATTTGGCATTCTACCTCATTTGTAAGGGATAGATAGACTGATAAAAAAGATAGATAGTTTTGATGCAAGAGAAAATTAGGCAGTAGAGCACAGTTAGAAGCTAGTTCATTTTGAGAAAGTGTTGTAATACTGAACATTAGAATTGTTGTTGAAATTCGGTGATTCAATACAATTGAAGGCATTGTGATTTTCTAGTGATCTCTTTTGTGTTGACTTATCTTGCATGGTTCTTGTGATTCTATCTTTTGAAATTTCTCAAGGTTATTAGATGTATGTTAGATTCAAAATTAGACATGATTCAATGGTGCTTATGGTTTGATGCTTGAAGTGTTGTAGCAATTCCTGGTCCATACTTTTTGTAGCTAGTTGATTGTTAGTTGCTTTGCAAAGTTAGCCTGGACCTTATATTTATTGTGCTTAGTTAGATTGTGAAGTTTATCTATTTCAATTGCAATTGGGTTGTCTTGGATGAATGTTCATGATCTGAAAATATTTGATACCTTAGAAGGTTGCACTGTTTCTATGAGATTGCAAGTTCATCTGGGCTAAGTAGGAATTAGTTTATGAGGGATTGGTCCATTTCAAGTATTTCATCATTTGTATTGTTAATCTTAGGAGTAGTTTTAATTTAGAAAATCTCTTTGAACCCCTTATCTTTTGTTATTTCTTTATCATTAGGTTATATTTAGGATTGAAGTATCATCATATTGCTAGATCTGATAAATTAAAGATTCAGTATTTTCACATTTATCACTGAGTTGTTTATGCATTGTCAAGACTTGACATTAGAGACCTTTGGGTTATCTCTTGAGGCTTGCTGATAGAGATTTACCTTTCAAGAGAGATAGGATATTATATTATTTTTGAGTTGTTGCTATGCAGAAAACACCATCAACAGATTGGTGCTAGAAGGAGGGCCTGAATAAGGAAGCTGGATCAATTTTTGTCTGCCATCTCTCCTGAAAGATTTAGAAGAAGAACCAGATTTACTCCAGGAGAAGAGGAATTTCAAGAATTTCAAGCCCCTACTAGGTCAAGAAGGACCAGCAAAAGGGAAGAATCATCATCCACCCAGTCACTTCCATCATCTCCATCATCCTCATCTTCATCAAGTTCATCTGAATCTGAGTCTGAGGACATTCCCATTCAACAACCTTAGCTAGCCATAAATTAGCCATGACCACCCCCACCTCTAGCAATGGCTTTCCTAGCTAATAACCCATCTCCATTGACTTTCGCCAATTACAATGTCATGCCCAAGTGAGCACTTTTGTTCAAAGTTCCATGTTAATGATCCCAATAGAACTATTGATGAACACATCGGTATTTTTCAAACTAGCCTTAAAGATAGAGGAATCAATCATGAGGATTTAGCATGTAGACTCTTTCCTTATTCCTTAGGAGAAGATGCATTCTATTGGTATAATCAATTACCTTCCGGGTCTATTCGGCATTGGACCAAACTAGAGATTGCATTCTTGCAGAAGTTTAGGATTCCCATTAGTCCCAATGAGCTCTACCATCAGTTCACTAATGTTAAGAGAGAAGTCAATGAGCCTATAGGGTCCTTTAACAATAGGTTTCATCGCACCTCTACCCGACTACAAGCCCCTTATGCTGCTAATGAAGCCACTACTTTAGAATTCTATTATGAGGGGCTTGACAGTTTGACGTCCACCTTCATGAAATGGAGAAACAACCCTCCTAATACCCTACTTGATGCATACGTTGAGGCTATGAAGGTTAGCACTTCTTTAAGGCAACATTTGTCTAGGCCTTTATCGTCATTAGGACCTGTTGCTCACCCTAGACAAGTCCCAGCTCTCAACCAAGCTCTCACTAATCACACTCCCATCATGAATTCAATACCTCAATTTCCTCTGGTCCCTAACCTAGGACCTCATGTGAGTCAAGTTCCACCCACAATTAGCTACCCTAAGCAAAACATAAATCAACCTCTTCATCCATAGCCTCAGGCTAGTTTTCCCATGTACTTGCAGAATTCTGAAGTATTAAGCCAATCACTGAACACCAATACTGTAGTAGGATATCCCAAAAATAATGCAAATCAGCCTCCATACAACAATCCTAACAAAGAAAGACTAGATGAATTGTCTGAACAAGTGAAGAAGTTGAATATGGAGGTAACTTAGTTGAGGAATCAGAACAATCAGTTGCAAGCTGCTCAGAGGAATATGCATTCTAATCATAGTAGAGAAAGTTGAGAAAATCAACAAGGACAACATTTTGATAGGGGGCAACATCCTGAAAGAGGATATAACAACAAAATAAGATATAATAATGACAAAGGATATAATAATGATAGAGGACAAAATTATGATAAAGGACAATCCTCAAGCCAAAACTTTGATAGAGGGCAAGGTGGCGGACAAGGGTTCGACAGGAGAAAGCCACCTAGACAGAATAGGACTTGGAATATGAGGCCTAACAATGGAGGAGTCCCTACCCCATTGGATCAGCCATTCAATCAGCTAGTTAATCAAGAGAAGCCTCCTAATGGCATATATTTAGCTAAAGCTGCTTTATCAGGATGGTGTAGGCTCCATAAAACAAGTCAACATTTTGAGTTAGATTGTCAATAGTTCTAGACAACAGCTTCAATCTTTCAGTATGAAGTGGAGAATAATGTGGGTAGTTAGGAAATGGTGCCATCTACTCCCTATGATTCATCAGTGTTGGTACAGAATCATGCAACTTTTCCTCAAAGCAAGGAAAATGTACCAGGTGTGCAATGGGGATGAGATTACACAGTTTTTTGATGAAAATTCAGTGAATGAAAATGGCCCCATGGATGAAGAGGAAGCTTATGTTGAAGAGGTACAGACCTTCTAGAGACCTATTAATAAGTATGATTTGAGGGACATGCCGCATAGACATCCATAAGCTGGAGGCCCCTTCACCACCTCCATTCCACTGAACAACTTCACAACACCTCTAGATCCTAATGCCAGCAATAATCTGTCATATCCTCCGGTGTCTAGGAAATATTTATCCAAGGTTCAAGGGCATATGGACATGTCAAAAGGAAAGAGTGTTGAAGCAAGCAAAGACAGGGTGGTGGAATATCCAAAGGAGACTCCTGCTGATCTGAGTGAGGAACAACTGGCTATATATGTTGCAAAAGAACTCAAGAAGCTAAAGGTAAGTCTCTCTGCATTTGATTTATTGAGAGTTCCAACCACTAGGAATGCAGTTCTAGGAGCTTATAATGAAAATTCCATATCATGAGATAAATCAGTTAGTGAAAGTGTCAATAAAGCATCTAGTTCTCAATCGGTAGGAAGGAAAAATCATACTCATAATCAAGTCCACATGCCTTCTCGAGATAAAGGAAAAGAGAAGGATAGGACTCAGGTTGCTAAGGTGGATACTCCCTTAACCTTGTTTCAAGGGAAAATGGACACTCCTCCATTCCTGATTTCTGTCCACATATTTGGTAAGAACTTGCATAACTATTTGTTGGATTCTGGTGCTTCCACCAATGTAATTCCCTTTGGTGTCTATAGAGCTTTGGGTATTACTCCTGTTGATTCCCAAAAGAAAGTTACACAATTGGATAGAACTGAAGTTAATTTTGTAGGGGAATTAAATATGATTCATATGCAGGTTGCTTTTGACCCTAGGATTCAACAGGTTATTAATATACAGGTGGCTGATATACCTAATGCTTACGGTCTAATCTTGGGGAGAGACTTTACCAGGGCCTTCAATGGATATGTATCAACTGATCACTCTCATATGTGGCTTCCCTAGAAAGGAGTTCCAAGCCAAATTAGAATTGAAAGAGAACCCAGGATGAAATACATGATCACAGAATATCAAAATACCTCCAATGAAATCTTGATATCATAAGTAAGTATGGGTAATTATGTGCTTCCAGCCCCTTTTGAGGAGTTAGATGTAGAGGAAGTCCTTATGTTCCATATTGCACCTATTGATCTCATAACAGAATCTAGTGGTATTGAAGCATTGGTGGAACCAGTTGAAAATAATGATGATCCTGGAGATAATCAGCTGGGCTTGTTGGACAATTTCCAAGAATTCATTCAAAAGTGCGTTGAGGATTAGATTCAGTTGGGTAGGGAAATGAATTTTGGAGAACTACTCTTGCCAAATTGGTGTAGGGTCCATAATGCCTCCCATTCTGAACTGGATTGTTGCTTATGCCAGACTGCAATGGAGCAATTGTAGAAATGTATCAATCCTATCCCAGCTGTCAAAATTAATATCTAGAATGATCAAGAGGACCCTAAAAGAAAGAAAGTGTTGCTTTCTTAATAACCTTCTAGTAGCTATAGTGCAAGAGATACAACAAGGAAATCTGCAATTGTTGGCTATTGGACTTTAAGATTTGATGGATCCAAATCAAATCAAGGAGTTGGGGCAGGATTTGAGCTAATCATTCCAAGAGGTAAAACTTTCTTTGCTGCTCATAGACCTCAATTTCATTGTATGAATAATGTAGCAGAATATGAGGATTTGGTCCATGGACTATTAATGGCACTAAGGAAAAAGGTTAAGAGCTTGCAGGTCTTTGAGGATTTAGATCTAGTGGTTAAGCAAGTTAGGAGACAATACTCTTGTCATGACAGAAGAATGACCAATTATAGACACAAAGTATGGGACCTTATTGAAGGATTTGATGCCTTCAACATTCAGTTGATACCACACAATAAGAACCAGATAGTTGATTCCCTTGCTCAGGAAGCTAGTACATTGCAACCTCTATCTCTTTCTGGATTGAAGAAGTTTACAGTGGAACTAACCCCAATACCTTCAGTACCTGATAACCTTAATAATTTCTAGGTATTTGAAGATGATAAGCACATTTTTGATTTTATCACAAGCTCAGATGTCTTTGCTTCTCAAATTATTGAGGAAACTGAACTCCAAGAAGCAAAGATGGATTTGGAAGGGGTAATTAATCTAAAGACCAATACTATTCCCAGAGGAATGGTGCAATTAGAAAGGATTTTTGATCTCGATAAGGTCAGAGATCAAGAACAGGATGACAAGAAAGAGTCCATTAGTGGACAATGTGAAAAGTATAATATGGGAACTCATGAGGATGTTAGGAATGTCTTCAATGGTAAATTATGTACTCCATAAGAGAGGAAAGGGATAATCGATGCATTACATACATATCAAGATGTGATAGCCTGGAGTTATGAAGACTTGAAGACCTATGAAACATCAATCATAACTCACACTATCCCTCTCAATCTAGGAGTAAGATCCTTCAAGCAAAGGAAAAGGCCAATCAATGCTCTATTGGAACCAATCATTCAAAAGGAAGTGCAGAAGTTGTTGTCTGCAAGGATCATATTCCCAGTTAGACATTCCACCTAGGTGGCGAACCTAGTTATAGTGTGAAAAAAGAATGGTGAAATCAGGTTGTGTGTAGATTTTAGGAACATCAACAGAGCATCAGAAAATGATAATTATCCAGTACCCTCGCTGGATGAAGTACTTTAGATTGTCAATGGTTCCCAAATAATGTCTTTTTTAGATGGCTACTCAAGGTACAACTAGGTTATGGTGTAGTATGAAGACAGGCATAAAACTGCTTTCACCACTAAGTGGGGCACTTTTTCCTATAGGAGAATGCCTTTCGGCTTGATCAATGTTGGGGCCACATTTTAGAGGGCCATGGACATTGCATTGAAGGATTTGTAAATGCATAATTATTTATATGGATGATCTGATGATATTTTCTAAGAAGAGAGGTGATCATATCACAAATTTGTGCAAAGTGTTTCAGAAGTGGAGGGAATTCGGTATATCTCTCAATCCAAAGAAATGCATCTTTGGAGTTACAGAGGGAAAATTATTGGGGCATGTTATCTCTCAAAAAGGAATTTCCATTCATCCAGAATGAGTGGAAGCTATACTCAAGATCATTCCTCCTACTAGCAAGAAAGAAATGAAGTCATTCTTTGGCAAGATCAACCTTTTAAGGAAGTTCATCACTGGATTCACAGAAATAATCAAGCCATTGAATGCAATGTTGAAGTAGGAAGCCAAAGTTGAATGGAGTACAAAAGGTAAGGAAGCATTTGCAGAGATAAAAAGGGTTATTATTGAAGCTCTGGTCTTGGTGAGTCCAGATTATGCTAAGCCATTCTATATATATTCGTTTGCTTTTGATCACTCTTGTGCTACTATGTTGACCAAAAAATCTGACCAAGGAAATGAACATCACATAACATTCATGACTACATCATTGAAAGATGTTGAACTAAGGTACCCAAGTGTGGAGAAGCAAGCTTATGCCTTAGTCAAAGCTATGAATAAATTCAGACACTATATCCTTAGAAACAAGGTCATTGCAATAGTTATTGATCCTGCGGTCAAGCTGTTGTTGATGCAGAATGAGCTAGGAGAGTGCACCGCTAAGTGGGTAACTATGTTATAGGAATATGATATTGAGATTCAACCCATGAAGCTGGTAAGATGGCAAGGACTTACAAAGACAATGGTAGAAATGGGCCCTGATCTTGCAGCTCGGCATTACAATCTAGAAGATGTTTCTCCCATGGAATGGTATGATGGTATTGTTCATTATCTCCTGACTCAAAGATGTCCTAACCATCTTAATGCAATACAGAGAAGGGAATTACATTTGAAGAGTGATAGTTTCATGCTGAAGGGAGCTATTCTATATAAGAAAAATCATGAAGGTATCTACCTGAGGTTCCTAGGAAGACAAGAAGCTGAGAGAGTCATGGCCGAATTTCATGATAGATATGGTACTGGCCATGGGTCTGCACATGCCACTACAAATCATATTTTGAGGGTTGGCTATTATTGGCCTACATTGTTCAAGGACACACACAACCATGTCAAAACTTTCCATGTGTGCTAAACCGCAACAACCAGAGAAAAGTATGCAACACTCCCACTTCAACCAGTCTTTGAGGTAAAACCTTTTACACAGTGGGGGATGGACTTGATAGTTCCCATCAATCCACCTTCCTCTACGAGTCCCAAGTATATCCTCACTTTTACTGATTACTTTACACGATGGAATGGAGCTCTTACATGCAAATAGTGTACTTCTGAAGTGGTAATAGATTTCATTGAATCAGGTATTATCAATCACTTTGGATGTCCTTTATCTTTGGTTTGTGTTAATGGTCTGACATTTGCATCATTGAAATTTTCTAACTGGGATTTTGATCATGGGAACATAATAAAAAATTCCTCTAATTACTATCCACAAGGTAATGGTTTGGCTAAGTCTTCCAATAAAAACCTCTTAACAGTCATTCATAAGTTACTAGAGAAGAATCCCAAGGATTGGCACACTCAACTTAGATTTTCTCTATGGGAAGAGCATACAAGACAGAAGACTTCCATAGCGACCTCCCTTATCACCTTGTGTATGGCCTGGAACCTGTATTTCCAATTCAATTGAGGATCCCTACTTTACAGCTCATTAATGAATATTATGATGAAGAAAACAGGCGTGAGGCTCGCCTACAGGAGTTGTTACACCTTAAAGAAAGAAGAGATGAAGCCCTAGAAATTTTTTCCAAACATCAGGGTGTAGTCAAAAGATGGTTTGATAGAAGATCCAAGGTAAAATCCTTTCGGATTTCTGACTTGGTTCTCTATTGGGATAAAGCCCATGACCGTAAGGGAGAGCATGGTAAATTTAAAAAACTTTGGCTTGGCCCTCACTAGATTTCAAAGATCCTGGTAGATAATGCTTTCTGATTGAAAACTCTCACTGGGGAGGATATCCCACTTCCTATCAGTGGGCAGTATTTGAAGCATTATTTCTAGTATTGAATTGTTTTCAGCTCTTTTCCTGTACATAGTTAGATTAGGTTTCCTTTTTGTTTTTTGTCTACTTTGTTTTTCTTTGGTTAGAGTAGGTTTCCCTTTCTGTTTTGTTTTGGTTTGCTTTCGGTTTGGTGTGTTTTTCTCTACTCTTGCTTTGGAGGTCTTCTTGTTTTCTTCTGGATGTGTTGCATCTGCATGGAAAATGTTCTTTTATCTAGGATTGTTCTGAATATTTCCTTGATGAACTTTAATCACGTGTCTTGAATGGATGGTTGAGGTCTTTATTATCGTCATGCATTCTAAATGTCTTATTTAAAGAGGATGGGCCACTAGTTTGATTTGAATTTGAAGTATTCTGAAATCTTATATCTTTCATACATCTTAAAACATCATGAGGTTGTTGTAGGCTCTTTGTGAGGTCTTGTTAGGTGAAAAGTCCTATTTTTGCTTCAATGCCACTATGGTTCTTAGCCCTGAGTGTGAACTTCATTTTTCATAGGTTGAAGGGAAAAAATGAAAAGAAAAGAAACATCAAAAAAAGAAGAAAAGAGAAAATATTGAAAATCAAATAAATTCAACTTATCAGGGGTATCTGAATATCTCTATCAGGGCTATAGATGCCTGGCTAGCAATAGAGCTATGTTCGGGAGAGTCACAATGATAACCTTGTCAGGGCTATAGATGCCTGACTGGCAGTGAGGCTCTATCCAAGTTGCTTTTGGAGTTAGAATCTTTACGTAGCCTGACTTGATTAAACTTGGTTTCAGTAGTAGCTTAAGGAGGGAAACAAACTCATGTGCACACACTTGGATTTTCAGTTTATGGAAGGTTCAGTCCACCTTTGGTTTTGATTTTTTTATCTGATAGGGAGATCGAAACCAGAGATTCTGAGTTCATGATTCTTGTTAATCATCAAATTCTCTAGAGCATTTCCCCAGCAGAGTCGCCATTTGTTGTGCAGTTTTTGCACACATGCCCCGGTGAAAGCAGGGACCCTCTTTTGCTTCCACTCTTGTTGTTTTGTCCATTTGATTTTGAGGATTCGCATTGCCTTGGCATGAGCTTAAATGTTTATCCTTCTTGTTTTGGTGATTCCCCTAAGTTGCACATTGAAAATCCTAGGTTTTGAGTGAAATTTGGCTTTTTACTGCATTTCAAGATTTTCCACCCCTTCTGGATTTTCATGGATTTCACTCAAACTCTGGCAAAATGGTTTTAGTGCTTCAGTTCAGAGAATTTAGTTCTTCCTAGAATTCCACCTGGGCCATATTTTTTCAAAATTTTGTCTTTCCATCAAATTTCCAAATTTAATTGATTTTTGGGATTTTCTTGCCATTATGCTTTATCATTTGTGTTCAATTGAGTTGAGAAGTTTATTCTTTGAATGTTGGACTTGATTTGGAGTGTTGGGTTTTCAAATTGTTGGATTTGGTGGTGATTTCTTGGGCATTATCATTGTTCTTTGCTGAGCACCAATAAACTGACATTTGTTATTTCTGAGATCAATTTCCACTTCATCAAATGGTATGTACATGTTGCCTTGATTTTGATTGATGAATGTAAGTAGTGCTTTGGCATTATATATTTGGTTGAAGTTTGAATTCCTATATGCTTGGGCATTTCGTGGCTTCGGTTGTGTGATATTGTCTGATATATGGTTTCCCAAGTAAGTTTCGAGTTCATTCTTTCATTCACATCTAGAGATAGCTTGCTTGTGGGCTGTAAATAACCTTTGTGAGAGATGAGTAATCAATTTGTCTGAGTCCAAGCTTGCTCTGTGCATTAATGGTTAAAATTTAGGGTTTCATTCCTAGGGAATCACCATTTCATCTTAATTTACTTTCGAGTGAGCCTAGAATTCAAGGAAGATCTGTAGGAGGTTCATGTTAAACTAGTTCCCTACCCAGGGTCCTCAAATTTTTGATCATTCGATCAATTTGAGTGAATGAGGTCATGAGAAAATGATGGTATTTGACATCTCAAGATGTTCACAGAATTCCTCTTCGGTGAATATCCTGAACTTTGAAGAAAATGATTTAACAATATTTTTGGGTTGATTTTGATCTTTGAATGATGAATATATTATTGGTGATGGGATAATTCTGATCTTCGTGTTATAATGGATATTTTTGATGGGGTTTTTTCTAAGTGTAGGCTAAATTTAACAAGATTTTCAAGGAGGCTTTGGACGAGATTAGTTCGATTGAAAGATGGTTTAAAGTATTTATTAATTCACCTATGGCCGACCTAGAGAGGAAATTTAAAGTGTTGGTTACTCCACTTTTGGCCGACTTGGATGGAATCTTCTTGCAGGTGCAAGATCAAATAGATAAAGATAGAAGGAAGCAGTTAATACAGGGCTACATTGAAATTTTATGCTTCCCTATTATTTTCCTTCTCCTTTGCATGCATTGGTTTGAATTATATTGGAGATCCCAGGCCGACCTGGATGGAGTTCATGCATTTAATGAAAATTTATCTCATTTTGAATTCTCCATGGGCCGACTTGTTTATGGCTATTTTATTATTGTAAACCCTAGCTAGGCCAACATGCTTTAGGGGTTTTCTATAAATTTGGCATTCTGCCTCATTTGTAAGGGATAGATAGACTGGTAAAAAAGATAGATAGTTTTTATACAAGAGCGAATTAGGCAGTAGAGAAGAGTTAGAAGCTAGTTCATTTTTAGAAAGTGTTGTAACATTGAACATTAGAATTTTTGCTGAAATCCGGTGATTCAATACAATTGAAGGCATTGTGATTTTCTGGTGATCTCTTTTGTGTTGACTTATCTTGCATGGTTCTTGTGATTCTATCTTTTTAAAATGCTCAAGGTTATTAGATGTATGTTAGATTTAGAGTTAGACATGATTCAATGGTGATTATGGTTTGATAATTGAAGTGTTGCAGCAATTCCTAGTCCATACTTTTGCAACTAGTTGATTGTTAGTTTCTTTGCAAAGTTAGCTTGGACCTTCTATTTATTGTGCTTAGTTCAATTGTGAAGTTTATCCATTTCAATTGCAATTGGGTTGTCTTGGATGAATGTTCATGATCTGAAAATATTTGATACCTTAGAAGGTTGCACTATTTATGTGAGATTGCAAGTTCATCTGGGTTAAACAGGAATTAGTTTATGAGGGATTGGTCCATTTCAAGTATTTCATCATTTGCATTGTTAATCTTAGGAGTAGTTTTAATTTAGAAAATCTCTTTGAAACCCTTATCTTTTGTTATTTATTTTTCATTAGGTTAGATTTAGGATTGAAGTATGATCATATTGCTAGATCTGATAAATTAAAGATTCAATATTTTCTTGTAGTAAGGTCCCTTTGTGATTACTAGCATTTTCACATTTATCACTGAATTGTTTATGAATTGTCAAGACCTGACATTAGAGACCTTGGGATTATCTCTTGGGGCTTGCTGATAGAGATTTACCTTTCAAGAGAGATAATATATTATATTCTAAGTTGTTGCTATGCAGAAAACACCATCAACAGGTGTCTTTGCAATGCATTGAGAAATGCACTCCCTTTGTTAATGATCGATTGAGTTGGAGCAATTGATGATGTGATTTGGGGGATGGGTTGAGTGATATTTTGAAATTGGGATGTTGATGTGATGGGGGGTGTGGATGATATGGGAAGTGTGAATGATGTTGAAGGTGATTCCACAATAGTGCTCATGTCATAATCAGAATGGAGTTTAGTCCCTCGTTTTAATAGTTTGAGCATGTATTTTTGAGGATGGAGTTCCATCATGATGTTAACAATCCTATGATTTTCAGGATTTTGAACCATCTCATTGATCTCATCTTGGGTCATACCATGAGGGGTTTTTGTGAGATCGTCCACTTGTCCATCCTCTTGATGGTCTTGAGGGAGTGAAATATTTGTTGTAAGATTTCTTGATCCAATAGGATTCATGTCGGTGTTGGTTTGACTGAGATCACTTGAGGTTGATGTTTCTTTGTAGGCATCCATGTCCTTCTTGTGTTGAGATCTAGTTTGCACCATAAAATATGGATCAATTTTTCATGAATATGAGAGATAAACCTCTAATTCTTTAGAATGATAAATCTTTAGGTACAAGAAGAGAAACTTTTAGGATGATAATGATATGAATGCAATATGGATGTTTGATGGATGATTGGAACTCTTGAGAAAATCTTGAAGGGTATGTTAAAATTTAGGACTTGATTTTGATGTTTTCTTTGGGACTGATTTGATTTGGATTTGGATTTTGATGGTGAACTCATAAAATCTAAGAGGTTGGATGTTGTCCTAGAGTAGATTTTGTTCAAAAGATGCTAATTTTTCTAGGTGTGAGAAGAAGGATTCATCTAAGCACACCTATCCAAACAAGATGATTTTGATCTGTTTGATTTTAATTTTGGATAATGAACTCCTAAATCCCAAGATGTTAGATGTTATCAAGGGATGAATTTGTTCACAAGATTTGATAATTTGACTAAATATGTGGAGAAGGATGCATCTACACACATCTAATCAAACAAGATGATTTTGGTTTTGATGTTTGAAGATGGATGAAGGTTTAATTTTGATCCTATGTTTACGTAAAAAAGACACTTTCTTACTAGACCTCGGTTTTGAAGAACATGCTTTTCTCTAAACAAGATGCTCAAAATCCCTAAGAATATTTGGGTTTTGACAATAATAGAATGAATACAAACCAGGATTGTTTCTTGAAGCTTTCCTATAGAAGTTAAAATTAAATCTTCGTTTTAATTTGTATAGCGTTGAGAGATGCTTTTGGTGATCTTTTATACTAAGAGCTTTTACCTTTGGTTTCTTGATCTTGATCTTCCATGAAATAATTTGGAACACATGTGTGGGATTCAATTGTTTGTCTTTTTTTAATGACATCATTTTACCACAAACACTTTTTGATTAGTTTTTGAAACTAGATGTCTAATGTTTTAATTTCTTCTCATCCACAAAGTGTATTATGTGAAAATCAGAGAAATCAAAGCAAGAGTTACCTAATGTTTACTTTAGTAGTAGCAAATTGAGATAAAATTCAAGTTCCTAGAAACCTCTAAGGATATGAATCCCAAGGGTAAGCAAGGGAATGCAAATTACTTCAAGGATATTTTCTTTTCCTAAAGGGTTTAAGATTTTATGCTCATGTTAAATGTTTTTTTTCCAATATTTTCGATCAAGCAATGTGTTTTGTAACCAAGAACAATTACAACCCTATGGATATTTGAGACAATATTTGTTGAGTCCCCACTGTTAGGGTTAGAAATGCAGATATCTAACAATTAAATTTAGATTTAATTAATAAACAGAGAAACTAAAACACACATAGAATAAATTATAACACAGAGAATTTAACATGGTTCACCCAATCTGGGCTACATCCACCAAACTGCAACCGTCCAATGATTTTATTATCCAATGCACAAAAACCTATTACAATATTACGAATAATCACATTTTTCATTATATTGTAACCCCCATCTAAACCCCTTTTTAACAAGCTTAGAAGCTTCTAGATTAGGGTTCTACAAAATCAGTTTTTTCCTTTTTTCGTTGATTTTTCCTTTTCTGGTGACGATGCGAAAAAATAGGAGGAAAAATTTTCTCAGGGCCTACCACCCTCGAACCACCGCCCAAGGCCCGGCCCAGCCCCAGACCTCAGCAAGGATACATGTTGGGGTGTACAGTATAGCATGATCAGTCACCACATACCAACAATCTCCCACTTGGAGACTGATCCTGGACGACATTGCTGCACTTACAACTCCCACTGGAAATAAGTACCTTGGAGCCTGCTACTCTGTTATACTTGAATTCAACCTTGAAGGACAACCGAAGCTGAAGAGGAGCTTAGCTTCTACCTTGTCACCACCTTTGTAAACATATCCACTGGATTGGCATCTGTATGTATCTTGTCCAGCTTGACCTGTCCATCCTCCAACACCAACCGAATGAAATGATATCTCAACTGTATGTGTTTTGTTTTAGAATTCAAGGCATAATTCTTTGCAAGATGTATAGAACTCTAGCTGTCTATAAACAAGTAATTTCCAGCCTGTTGTTTTCCCAATTCATCCATGAAAAGTTATAGCCATATCATCTCCTTTGCTGCCTTTGTTGTAGCAACATACTCTACCTCTGTGCTGGATAAAGCAACCACCTTTTGCAATCAAGAAATCCAACTCACTGTTGTCCCATCAACTACAAATACATAACCTATGGTACTCCACCTAGTATCTATATCCCCTGCCAAATCTAAGTCAACATAGCCTTTTAAATCAATATTAGAGCCCCCAAAACATAAACATTTATTGGATGTGCCTCTCAAGTACCTGAGAATCCATTTTACCACATTCTAATGCTCAACTCCAAGATAACTCAACTACCTGCTAACAACTCCTACGACATGTGCAATATCCGGTCTTGTGCATGCCATGTCGTACATTAAACTACCTACAGCTGAAGCATATGGTACCTTGGACATTTTTTCTTCCTCCTCTTATGTCTTTGGACACATATCCTTAGTCAATTTAACATGACTAGGAAAAGGTGTGCTAACAACTTTTCCATTCTCCATATGAAATCTTTGCAACACCTTTTCAACATAATTAGCTTGAGATAAAAACAATTTTCTATTTTTCCTATCTCTACAAATTTTCATACCAAGGATATTTTTTTCTTCCCCCAAATCCTTCATAGCAAAATATTTTGCTAACTCTTATTTTAGCTCACTTATATGATCCATGTTAGACCTAGCTACAAGCATGCCATCAACATATAAACATAAAATAATGTAGTTGTCATTATCCAACCTCTTAAAATAAATACAATGGTCAAAATTACACCTTTTGTAGCTTTGCTCAACCATAAAACTATCAAATTTCAAGTACCATTGTCGAGGTACTTGCTTCCAGCCATATAAACTTTTCTTCAATCTGCACACTAGTTTCTTCTTACCTTTGACCTCAAATCCTTGTGGTTGTTCCATATATATTTCCTCTTCCAAATCACCATGGAGAAAGGTTGTTTTAACATCAAGTTGTTCTAAATGAAAATCTTCAGCAACCACAATACTTAAAAAAATACAAATATAAGTCATTTTAAAAACTAGAAAAAAAATCTCATGAAAATCAATACCCTTTTTCTATGCAAATCCTTTTACAACTAATCTATCTTTAATTCTCTTCTTACCTCCATCCTCCTCTTTCAGCCTATAAACCCATTTGTTTGGTAAAGCCTTTTTACCTATAGGCAACTTGCATAATTCCCAAGTCTGATTTTTTAGCAAGGAGTCCATTTCTTCTTCCATTACATGCTCTCATTAAACCTTGGTATCCACCTGCATAGCTTCATCATAATATTTTGGTTCACCAGCATCAGTTAACAAAATAGCATACAAAGAGGGAGAGAATCTTTTTGAAGGTCTACTAAAACATTATTGTTTGGAATATCATCCAACACTACATAATCACTTTCTTTCTTCTCATGCTGCAACAACAGATCTTTGTACAAAAATTTCTCATTGAATATGACATCCCTATTTCTCACAATTTTCTAATTTTCAAAATCCCAAAGCCTATAACCAAATTCATCAATGCCATATCCAACAAATATACATTTCTTTGATTTTTCATCAAGCTTGGTTCTATTTTCAGAATCTACATGTGCAAATGCTTCACAGCCAAAGGTTTTGAGAAAAGAATAACTCACTTTCTTACCTTTCCATGCTTGCTCTGGAATACCACAACCCAAAGGATTAGAGAGACCTCTATTAATTAAATAAACAATAGTGTTTACAGTCTCTGCCCACATTTTTAAAGGCATCCCAGCACGCTCCATTATTGTTCTATTCATGTGCTCAACCACTCCATTTTCCTGTGGAGTCCTTGGAACCGTTTTCTTCCTACGAATACCATTAGAGGAACAATAATCTTCAAAATATTTTCTGCAATACTCACCACCATTATCAGATATGAGACATTTTAGCTTTTTACCTGTCTCATTCTCAACCAAGCTTCTCCATTTTTTAAAAGTTTCAAATACATCAGATTTATGCCTAAGGAAACAAATCCATTCCTTCCTAGTTGCATCATCAATGAATGTAACATAATACAAAGAGAAGATACCTAAGTTGGTCCCCATACATCCGTATGCACAAGCTCCAATTTCTCATCTTTCTTTTGTTTTCCATACACACAAATTTCATAGAAATCCATATTAACACATTTTAGACTAGGTAAAACATTATTTGAATGAAGTAATTTCATACCTTTTGCACTCATATGCCCAAGTCTATTATGCCACAGTGCTAATTCAGAGTCCACAACAATTGTATGATCTTCTACCTGCTGAACTAGAGCAATTGTTCCTGAACATTGACCTTTTTCCATAACAATTAAAGTAGAAGGAACAATATGACCTATACAAAGATATAAGGTGCCTACTTTCACACCTTTTGCTAGCACTAAGGCACCCTTTGTGAGCTTCCAATTTTTATCACTAAATGTAACAACACAACCTTCATCATCTAGTTGCCCTACTGAAATTAAATTCTTACTTAACTTTGGAACATTCCTTACCTCATGTAGTAGCCAATGATTCCCATTTTGCAACTTATTCTTGATTCTTCCCTTTCCAACAATCTGACAGGGTTCATTATCTCCTAAATAAACTAGCCCAAAATCCCCTTGGACATAATCAAGAAAATAAATTTTATGGGGGGTAGCATGAAATGAAACCCCTGAATCTGACACCCAAGAATCATCAGCATTATCAAGGGAAAGAATCAAAGCATCCTCATTAGATTTATTACTTACCACATTTGCCTCTTTACTTCCTTCCTTTTTGTCTCCTTTATTTTTTGAAGACCAACAATCTTTCTTTAAATGACCCGACTTACCATAGTACCAACAATCCCTCGTCTCTAGATTGGGACGTTCTGTCCTTAGATTTTCCTTGTGACTTCCCATGATTTCCAAAATTGTTTCCTCTCTCCTTTGTTCTACCCCTGCTTTCTGCATTCAAAAAACTACATGATGTGGATGTTCCACATGAGCTTTTCCTACGAATTTCCTTGCTCAAAATAACACCAACAACATCATTAAATTTCAATGTATTCGAACCAAAAACAAAATTGCTAACAGTTATTACCAAGCTATTCTAGCTTTCAGGCAAAGAACACAGAATCAAAAGAGCCCTAACTTCTTTATTAAAGTTTACTTTTATAGAAGTTAATTGACTAGTGAGCGTGTTAAACTCATTTAAATGATCAATAACTGACCCACCTTCTATCATTTTCATATTAAATAAACGCTTCATAAGAAATACCTTATTCAAAGCAGGAGGCTTTTCATATAACTTCACCAAGGTTTCCATCAACTCTTGAGTTGTCTTTCTTGTTGTAATATTTAATGCCACCGATTGTGCCAGGCATAAACGAATACTACCAAGAGCCTTTCTATCCAAAATATTTTAGTCTTCATCATACATTGTTGTAGGTTTCTTTGTTTTCCCTTCCAATGGCAGCCATAAATCCTTATGATAGAGGTAGTCCTCCATCTACATCTTCCATAACTGATAGTTGTACCCATTAAACTTCTCAACCTTCTAACCCTTATCTTCCATTACTCCCACTCAACCGTGAGACCTTCCTATAGACAATAATCAAAACACAACCCCCTCTAATACCACTTGTTAGGGTTAGAAATGAAGATATCTAACAATTAAATGCAGATCTAATTACTAAACAGAGAAACTAAAACACACATAGAATAAATTATAACACAGAGAATTTAATGTGGTTCACCCAATCTAGGCTACATCCACCAAACTGCAGCCATCCAATGATTTTATTATCTAGTGTAAAAACCTATTACAATCTTGCAAATAATCACGTTTTTCATTATACTGTAACCCCCATCCAAACCCGTTTTTAACAAGCTTAGAAGCTTCTAGATTAGGGTTCTACAAAATTGGTTTTTTCCTTTTTTTGTTGATTTTTCCTTTTCTGGTGACGACGCGAAAAAATAGGAGGAATTTTTTTCTCGATTCCTGCCACCCCCAAACCTCCACTTTTTAGGGGTTGCTACCCCCAAACCCCCACCTGGGGCCTGCTCCGGTCTCAAACCCCAGCAAGGATACATGTCAGGGTGTATAGTATAACATGATCAGCCGCCACATACCAACACCCACTTGGACAAGTCCAACTATGCTTACTTTCAGCGGATGGTTAGATGCTTGACCCCACTGGCTCCCCTCCATGTCTCAACACTTCTTTCGAGGCAACCAAGCATCAATACCCATGAATCTCCCATGGCATACCTTCCACCTCTACTAAACTCGTAAAAGTGTGGGGCAGTTTCGGAATGACCGTTCTTGTACCAACAAATAGATAGGGATTTTGGCCTTTCTACAAAAAGGTTTTATTTCAAATTTTTTGTTTGTGGAGATTGACCCATACGGTGAGAAACCATTGCTGCCCTTCTCATCGAGACCAACCACATGATATTGTCTTTTGTTCCAATACCCACTTTTTTATCCTGACTAGAAATACACTTGGCTTTAGTGTGTTACCTATTAGGTCATTCCCTTGGGTGAGTAATTTTTTCCCCAAGGTAGGCACACTAAGATAAACAATAGCGAGAAAATATATCTATAGTTCGATCAACCTTCATTTAGAAATAAAGGAAGAACACACACAATATGTTCCACTCACACTCGCAAGATGTTTTGTTCAATTTTTTACCAAAAATGAAGTGTGGAGGCAATCACTTCATCTCAACTTAAGACCACCTTTTGATTCTCAAGATCGTCGTGAGGCGCAAGAGAAGCACATACGTCTTTTCAATGGTGTTAATTTGAGTAAGCAATCACAAAAAAAAGTAGCATTTGTTATTTTGAAAACCACAAAGCAAAAAGTGAATTCTTTTTATAACACCAAAGGAAATGTGAATATTGCCTTGTTCAATTGTTAAATATGAAAACCAACTCTAGTAAGTTTGTGTCCTAAAGTTCATTTTAAGCCCTTTTGTAACAAGAAATTGAATTGTTCTTTTTAGAGCCCAAATGGAAAATTAGTAGGTCCTAAGCATGAAAGATAACAAGATTTCTTCAGAGAAAAAGGTGAGTTCTCTTAGAGTGTTAAGAAAACACTAAAGTGTTCAAAAACACTTGTTATCATGAAAGAATGATATCATCATGCCTCTTTTCTTCTTTACTTCTAATCAAGCCAACCTACAAGAAAACCAGTCAGATCTACAAAAACAAAAGTCAAGAGGTCAGAGAATAATCTAAATGATCAAAATTTGAATAAAAACACGTGTCATAAAAGTAATTTTCACATTTTACTTCCCTCTAGTCATGGAACCTGTGAAGGTGGTGCAATTTAAAATTTTCAGCGGTGCTATATAGCGCTGCTTGTCAATCAGCGTCACTTTGCAGTGAGGACAGAGAACATGAAGGCATCGCTATTTCAACCAATGATGGAGTTTGAAGTTTAGAATGATTCTAGCAGGCGAAAAAGGGTCAATGGTGCCATTTGAAATTTTGAATTCTGGGCGAGAAACAGATAGCATCAAAGTTTGCAATTTGTAGCGGTGCAATATAGCGACGCTGGATTCCCAATAGTTCTAAACTACGACATTGATCTACCAATGGTGGAGTTCCCTGTAGACACAAAAACAACAAAAAGGAATAGAATTTGGTGAAAAAAATGTGATTAGAACTTCTAGTAAGCCCTCCTAGCGCCAAAATGTGAACCAAGATTCCAAACCTTCATAAATATAACAAACACCATATTAGATCAAATGCAAGTTAGTATCATGATTCCCCAAGAAATCCATTTGAATTGCAAAGGAAAAGGAATGAAATGAAGAGCATAAACAAGCATAAACCAAATATGTTAAATACTATTTAAATACAAAGAAAACTATTAATCTCTTGGGGGAGTTGGTGCCAATTTGATGTGGAAATTGGCCCTTTCCCAACTCCTAATACAAGCCTTGGTGATTTTATTAAGATATGACCCACTTTTTTTATGATTGAAGCGTGCTCCAAGATGAAAATATGCATAACCTAGCTAAGATTGGATAAATATGGATGATAATTGCTATGGATTTGAGTATAATAACTTTGCTCAAATTGTGGATGCTAAAATGAGGAAAGAGACCTCTTATTTATAGAATGATAGGATGGAGAAATTCCCAAAATGGAGCAATGTGGGACTTTCAACCAATGGTCAAGTGTCACTTTTCAAGATGAGAATGGATGAGGGATGTGCACATTTTGATGAATGTGGCAATAAATGCAACTAGGTGATATTTGAAAATGGTGAAATGACATGTAAGAGGGAAAAGAAATGCCTTAAATGCCACTTGGCTCAAGGAAAAGGGACTTGTTAGGTGAAGTAAATGCCTTGTTGGAAGGAAAAAGTCCACTTGGATTTTGAATTCAAATTTGAGGGAATATTCCTCCATTATGCCATGTTGAGGGAAAATAGAGATATAATAAATGAATTAAATCTATTTTCATGTGCAAGTGGCAAAAGCTAGAGGATGGCACATGGATAAGGATTAAATTAATCAAAGGTTAATTAATTTAATGAAGGATTAGATGATGTGAAAAATTTGACTTAGATTTATAGGTTAATTTAAATCAAATATGAGAAGAATGTGATACAAAGATTAATTAAATAAAGATTTTTTATTTTGAACAATGCATGAAGAGATCTATTTGATGCTAAATATCATGAAATGCATGTTACAGAAATGCAACTGACTGATATATACAAGTGAAGGCACCAAACAGAAGCCTAAGAACAAATTTTTGATTTCTATAAAATGCTATTTTAGGGGTCAAAAAGAACTAATTCACCTAGGGTGGCGAATGAGTCCTAGTATGGACTCTTTTCAAAATTTTCAAAAAATTGTGATTGATTTTGATGCTTTTAGGGTGCTATGATGCAGACCTAAGTGAAAAATGTAGAATTTTAGAACTTTTCAATGATGAAAGATGCAAAAATGTAACGTATTATGCACTTTTATTCATGCAAGAAAAATGAAAATCTAGAATGCAAGCTAACTAATGCAAAATGCAATGTAAGAAACTCTAGGATGATTAATGGACTCCAAATCATAAAAGAGGGTATTCCAAAGAGACCTGTTCACCAAAATGAAACAAATTTTTAGCACATACTTGCTTTCTATCACTCCTAGGGTTTTTCACCTAGAAGGAGAAAGATGGGAAAAAAATGCTAATGTTACATTAAAAGTTGTGCCATAGAAAAAGGTACCCTTTGCTTCATATGGGAATAATTCATGATTAAATGGACTTAATGAAGTCTTTATCTAGGTGATGTGAGGAATTTTATGCATCCACACTAGGTCTTGGACCTTTTAAAACTAAATAAAGTACATTTAATGACGTCTTGTGAAGATGTTGTGAAGTGTTGTAACACATTTCTACACTTTTCTAGACTCTTCTCATTATAATTCATCTAAAAATCACATTTTCATCACTAAACAAGCCCTATTTTGAAGTGTTGTAAAGTCTTGTAACAAGATTTCACACTCTTCTAGGCATATTTTCACTATTTACAGCCTTCTCATGCTTTATTTGGTCTCTTTATGCCCTCATAAGTTGTAATTAAGTGTATTTTTAAATGTTATCCCAAAAAAAACATTAAATACAACATTTTTCTCAGAACTTTTTTTTAGGTCCTAGGTGGGACCCATTCGACGTGGGTGGTGAATGAGTCCCCCTTGGCCCCAAATTACAAATATTTCAAATTTCCTTTCGGGATTTTATTCAAAATCACTTGATGTCGGCTTGTGATGAGGTATGAAAGGATACTAAGGAACAAGAATTGTATAAATATGTGTTTTTCACTCATTTTCACATCTTCTCCATCTCTAATCAATTCATTCATCCATTCTTCATCATTCATCATCTATCTTCTCAAACAAGCTAGGGTTTTAACATCACAAGTCATTCATTAAGCTTCTTAAGACATTCAAGGGTAGATTCTACATATTATGTTGTAGACTTTCAAGATCAAACATCATGTAAAGAGTTAGATCTCTTGGAAGCACAAGAATCATTAAAGACCAAATTGCAAGATTGTTAAAGCTATCTCTTCATTCAAAAAGTCAAAGAATCAACAAAAAATCATTTTTAGACCTAAATCTGACAGTTTCAGAAGTAGATTTCTCTAGGAAGTAGATGTGCAGATCTAGCTCCACATAATCTTTCTTTGAATTGCAAATTCCTATAGGTGGACTAATTCGCCACCCATGGTGAATGAGTCCCACCTATAGGCCTAAAAAGTTGATTTTGTCAAATTTCATCTTTCGATAGTCAGAAACCTATTCCTAAAATTTTTCATCAAAAGGAGGACTAATTCGCCATGCATGGAAAATCAGTCCTAGTGGCCATCAACAATGATTTTTGAGAAATTCCAAAATATTCCAGTAACATTAGTCTATTTCGATGGTCCAGGCGCACCTAGGCTAAACTCCAATTTGTTATGTTCAATTTTGGCGTGTACCTAACCTTAGCCAAGTCAGGGTATTAGTGTGTTTATTTTGGACCTTAGAAGGTCTTGCTTGAGTGTGGAATAAGTGAATTAGTCATTAGGACTAAGGTCACCATAGCTTAGTCTTTATTAAGTATCTTTTGCTTTAATTAGCTTAGTAGGTTAATTTGAGTGTTGAGCCTTAAATGTGTTCTAAACACATGGTCATTGTTAGAAGATGCCAAGAGACAATTAAGGGGGTTGATGGCTCGAAATCAGGGAGATTGAGGTCCTAATATTTAGGATGATGGCGAAGTTGCAAGAATGTTGCAAAGTTGCATGACAACATTTGTTAGGTTGCATGCAACTTAGTTGTCTTGGATCCCATAAAAGTTAGGAGTGTGGGATCGATCAATATCCCTTGAAACATGGCAAAGGCATCTATGTAAGTGTGGTGGCTCATAGACAAGCAATTAGTTCTTGTTGTAATCAAGTTTTTGGTGTGTGGAATAGAAGACAAGATTGCAAATTCTGTGTTTTCCCGAGTATCTTGAGAAACAAAGATATCAAAGGCATTGTATATACTGATTTAGCATTGTATTTGTGTTCATAGAATAGTTTTAAGCATCTTTCATTTTGTAACCAAGTTGCTTAGAGTAGATTTATTGCTTTGAATTCACAGATTAGGTTCTAGAGGGCTTGTTATCTTTGTTTTGAGCAGTCAGTCTTTTAATGGCTCCCCCATGAAATCTAACCACAGGATCTTCCTGAGATTGGATGGAAATGATAGGGGATCTAATCATCTGTACATATTTAGCAGTAGGAAGTATTGGGAGTCGAGCATTTGCTTTCAAAACCAAACCCTAGGCGAGTTCTTGCTACCCGGTTAGAGGTTTGGCAGTCAAAAAGTGAAGAGAACAGGTAGGTGAAGGAAGTACTATACGGAACAAGTACAATTCTAGGTGGGGCATGACCATACCTAAGAGTTTTGGAAGGATTGGGGCTTGATCAATCCTTTTGTGTGAGAAATTAGCAAAAGAACAGTAAAACCCTAAGAATTAGGCCTATTAGCCCTACTTACCCTAGATTGTAGGAACCCATTGTACGGAGGAGTCAGGGGACTAAAACCCAGAGAATCTTTTAAGGGACTGAAAAGGGTGTCTGAAAGTGCCATTTTTTTGCTAGGTTGTTTGGAAAGTTTGGGCAGGAAAAGCAAAAAGGTGACTGGTAAGGGCTACAAGAATTAGGCCTCTCCAAACCAAAATCTTGAGATCGCTAAGAGTGAAGACTGAAGACCCTCCAAAGTGTATTCAATTGAATGTGAAATGCAAGTAATCAGTGTCTCTAACACCCCTACAAGCAGTTCAAGGTTGAGAGTGAAGTTGGCACTTAGATCCTTCTAAGTGTAGGAGATAGTCTACAAATTCAAATGGTGTCAAGTCCTCCAAGGTTAAGCACAAGGAGTGAGACTCTTGTGACAGAGTTGAAACAAGGCTTAGTTAATGATCTAAGTCAAATCAAAGCCTCGAAGCTATCAGGTTCTTGGGTGATGAAAAAGAGAAGTCTTCCTAACTAATTGGTGCAAGCAAACCATTGGAGCTCTTACATCATATTGGTATCAGAGCCTTTGTTTGATCAAGGCTTGTGATTGATGTTGCATCCCACTGAGTCAGTAGGAGAGAACACACCAGAGGGAAGAACCATGGTGACTAATGCTGAGTTAGCTAAAAAGGTAGGAGAGCAAGAGGAGGACAATCAGCTGCTAAGAGAAAGGTTGTCTTGGATGGAGAAGCTCTTGGATGAAGTCCAAGAAACAGTAGACAAAGTAAAGGATAAGATAGAACTAAAGGAAGAGCAAGAAGCAAAGGAAAAAGAAGTGGACTTGGAGGAGGAAGCTCCAAAACCTAACCTTGTTCTTGCTGAAGAGCCTTTCTTGAAGGCATTGCAGGCCTTAAGTGGTAAAGCTTTGGAAGGTGTGCCACTATTAGTGGACAAATGGACCCAGATTCAGTTGTGGACTGGATTGAAAGCATAGAAAATCACTTTGAATGTGATGGTATAAGAGAGGCCCAAAAAGTAAAGGTGGCCAAGTCAAGGTTGAGAGGAGTAGCTCTCACATGGTGGAAATTTGTACAAGCTAAAAGAGAGAAAGAAGGAAATGGTCACATAGTTACATGGAGAGGCATGGCAACTAAAATAAAGCAGACCTATCTACCTGATGACTATGAAGTCCAGTTGCATAGGAGGAGACATAACCTTAGGAAAAAAGATATGGATGTCCAAACATACACCGAGGAGTTTTAGAAATTGTGCCTCAGATCAAAGGTGGTTGAAGATAAAAGCATCAAGCTAGAAAGGTATTTGAATGGGCTTAAGTGGTCTATCCAAGAAGACATGAGCCTAGTGAACTTCAAAACCATCTTCCAGTGCTATCAAATGGCCTTAAAGATAGAGGAGAAAGGAAAAAAAAAGCAAGAGCAAACCTCCAAAAGTAGAGGTAAAGGAAAAGACAACAGAGGACAAAGAGGTGGCTATGGTGGAAGGAGTTTAGAACCAAGGGCCCAAGGAGAGGTCAGATACTCTGAGCAGCAAGAAGGAAGCTCTAGTAGAGGTGGTAGAGGAAGAGGCTCCAGCTCCAGAGGAAGAAATGGTGGACAAGGAAGAGGTAACTACTTCACCAACATGAAATGTTACCACTGCAATCAATTGGGACACCTAGCCTATAGATGTCCAGAGAAAGGTAGTACTTCTTATGGAAGTGACAAGAGAACTAACCTGGTTCATGATGAGACAACTGCAGCAAATAAACATCCTGAAGTACCATTGAATTCTGAGGAAGGTGAGAACCTCATGATGAGGAGAACTTTGATCAAGGAGCCGGTGAAAGAAGAACCAAGCCAAAGGAGGTCCCTGTTTAGGATAAAGTGTAAGATGATGGGCAAAGTGTGTAGAGTCATCATTGACTCAGGGTCTACTAACAATATTGTGTTAGAAGAGACAGTTAGCAAGTTGAAGTTGGCAAGCATACCCCACACCAATCCTTACAAGGTCACATGGCTCAATAAAGTTCAACATGTCTTGGTGAATGAACAAGCATGGGTGGAGTTCTCAATTGGTAGGTACAAGGACAAAGTCTTGTGTGATGTATTACCTATGGATGCATGTCACTTGATCCTAGGTAGACCATGGAAATTTGATTGCCAAGCTGTGCATGATGGAGCAAAGAACTCCTATACTTTCAAGAAAGATAAGGTAACCTTCAAAATTCAGTCTTTGCTAGAAGATACAAAGGTGCAAACAGCAGGTCCTAAACTGCTCATGGTTGGTGAAAAAGAGTTCCTAGAAGCCTTGGAAGAAGGAGAAGGAGTTGGCTATGCAGTGATGTTAAGGCCAAGAGAGGTAAGCAATGAGAAAGAAACTAAAAAACCAGAGTTATCTAAGGAGATACAAAAATTGTTGCAGACCTATGAAGGCATTGTAAGTAGTGGTCAACCAGCAACATTACCCCCTAAAAGAGCCATAAGTCATAGGATAGACTTGATACCAGGAGCTACCCTACCAAATAAAGCAGCTTATAAGATGATTCCTCAACAAAATGAGGAAATAGCTAGGCAGATTCAAGAACTCCTAAACCAAGGTCTCATTAGGAAGAGTATTAGTCCATGTGCAGTACCCACTGTCTTAGCACCTAAAAAGGGAGGATAATGGAGGCTTTGTACTGATTCCAAGGCCATAAATACGATAACAATCAGGTATAGGTTCCCTATCCCTAGGATTGAAGATCTCATGGATTGTCTAGGTGAAGCTAGGTACTATACCAAGATAGACTTAAAGAGTGGTTATCACCAAATTAGGATACATGAGGGAGATGAGTGGAAAACAACTTTCAAAACTAATGAGGGTCTCTATGAGTGGCTAGTCATGCCATTTGGATTTTCTAATGCCCCCTCCACATTCATGAGACTCATGAATGAGATCCTCAAAGACCACATTGGCAAATTTGTAGTGGTGTATCTTGATGATATACTAATCTATAGCAAAACAAGAGAAGAGCACCTCCAATAGATAGAGTTAATTTTCAAGAAGCTGCAGGAGGAGAAATTGATGATCAATTTAGAAAAGTGTGAGTTCATCAAAACAGAGCTGGTCTACCTTGGATTTGTGCTATCACATGGAAACTTGAAGATGGATAGCAGCAAAGTGGAAGCCATCCTCAATTGGCCTACTCCAAAGATAGCAACAGAGGTAAGAAGCTTCCATGGTCTTGCTCAATACTATAGGAAGTTTATAAGATAGTTTAGTGCTATTTGTGCTCCTATGTTGGATACCATTAAAGGAGGAATGAAGACTAAGTTTGTATGGAATGAGAAAGCTAACAAAAGTTTTGAGTTGTTGAAGGCAAAGATAGCTACCCAACCTGTTTTGGTGCTACCAAGCTTTGAGAAGTTCTTCACCATTGAGTGTGATGCAAGCAATGTGGCTATTGGAGCTATTCTTAGTCAAGAGGGTAGACCGGTGGCTTTTCATTCAGAGAAGTTAAGTGAAGCCAAGAAGAAGTATTTCTTCTTATGACCTTGAGATGTATGCATTGGTCCAGGCTTTAAGGAAATGGAGGCACTACTTGCTTCCCAAGGAATTCATAGTGTATTCAGACAACCAAGCACTTAGTTTCCTGAATTCACAAGAGAAGTTGAGTCATAGACACATGAAATGGGTGGAGTACCTGCAAGCTTACACCTTCACTATCAAGTACAGAAAGAGCTCTCAACAAGGTGGGAGATGCCTTGGCTGAAGAGTCCCTCACAATTTAGGAAATTTGGTTAGCATGGGAATAGATCATTTCAAGGATCTATATGTAGATGATGAATATTTTGCAGACATTTATAAGGCATGTGCTAAGTAAAAGAATCATTTTCATAGTAAATATGTTGAATATACTTTGCAAAGTGATCTTTTGTTTAAAGGGAATTAGTTATGTGTCCCTAGAGGCTCTATTAGAGAGAATTTGATACAAGAAAAGCATAATGGTGCATTGAGTGGTCACTTTGGGATCACAAAGACTCAGGAACTTGTTCAAAGGTTTTACTATTGGCCAAGGATGAACCTAGATCTTAGGAGTTATGTGGAGAGTTGTATAGTGTGTCAAAAGGCCAAGGGAACTTCTTCAAATGTAGGCCTATACCAACCACTGCCTATCCCTACTAGGCCATGGGAATGCTTGAGTATGGATTTTGTAGTTGGGCTACCCAAGACAAGACAAGGCATGGACAGTGTTTATGTGGTTGTGGACAGGTTCAGCAAGATGGCTCACTTTTTGCCATGTAAAACAACCAATGATGCCAGTCAAATAGCTTCTCTTTTCTTCAAAGAGATAGTAAGGATTCATGGATTGCCAATCAACATTGTATCAGACAGAGACACTAAGTTCATGAGTCATTTTTGGAAGACTCTTTGGCAAAGATTGGGCACTAATCTATCTTTTGGATCTGCATACCATCCCAAAACTGATGGTTAGACCGAAGTTGTAAATAGAACACTTGGAAATCTATTAAGATGCTTGACCAAAGAGTATGGTCAACAATGGGATCAGTTGATTGGGCAAGCTGAATATGCCTATAATGATACTGTCAACAGATCAATAGGGAAGAGTCCCTTTGAAATTGTCTATGGACTACATCCTAGAGGTTTCTATGAGCTGAGAGACTTAAAGGATGGAGTCAAGGGAAGTGGATATGCTGATAATTTTGCTTATGCAATGCAGGAGATTCATGATACAGTCAGAAAAACATTGGCAAAAAACACCATGAAGCATAAGAGCAAGGTGGATGAGCATAGGAAAGAAGTTCAATTCAATGTTGGAGACTTGGTGATGGTGCATTTAAACAAGTCTAGACTACAGAAAGGAGTCCCTCACAAGTTGCAGATGAAGGGGATAGGTCTCTGTCCCATCCTAGAAAAATATGGAAACAATGCTTTCAAGGTGCAGCTACCAGATGGCAGTGGACTTTCCCCTATTTTTAACATTGCAGACCTAGTTCATTACAAAGGACCACCACCAAACAAGGATAAAATTCTCAACGAAGTCATCCAAGATGTAGAGGAGCTCAAACTGCCCTCTGCTACAGTCAAACAAGCTGACAGTGTATTAGATACTAGGGTCTACAAGAGGACTAGGACCAAAGAATACAAAGAACATCTGATTAAAAGGCATGGTCAACCTAATGCTGATGCAGTGTGGATCAAGGAATCAGAGTTCAAGAAGTTGGGCATTGATCTCAACTTGCTCAATCCAAGGGTGGATTGAAATCTTTTGTTTTGGGGAGGATGGTGCAGGTGCACCTAGGCTAAACTCCAGTTTGTTATGTTCAATTTTGGCTTGTACCTGACCTTAGCCAAGTCAGGGTATTAGTGTGTTTATTTTGGACCTTAGAAGGTCTTGCTTGAGTGTGGAATAAGTGAATTAGTCATTAGGACTAAGGTCACCATAGCTTAGTCTTTGTTAAGTATCTTTTGCTTTAATTAGCTTAGTAGGTTAATTTGAGTGTTGAGACTTAAATGTGTTCTAAACACATGGTCGTTGTTAGAATATGCCAAGAGATAGTTAAGGGAGTTGATGGCTCGAAATCAGGGAGATTGAGGTCCTAAGATTTAGGATGATGGCGAAGTTGCAAGAATGTTGCAAAGTTGCATGACAACATTTGCTAGGTTGCATGCAACTTAGTTGTCTTGGATCCCCTAAAAGTTAGGAGTGTGGGATCGATCAATATCCCTTGAAACATGGCAAAGGCATCTATGTAAGTGTGGTGGCTTGTAGACAAGCAGTTAGTTCTTGTTGTAATCAAGTTTTTGGTGTGTGGAATAGAAGACAAGATTGCAAATTCTATGTTTTCCCGAGTATCTTGAGAAACAGAGATATCAAAGGAATTGTATATACTGATTTAGCACTGTATTTGTGTTCATAGAATAGTTTGGAGTATCTTTAATTTTGTAATCAAGTTTCTTAGAGTAGATTTATTGCTTTGAATTCACAGGTTAGGTTCTAGAGGGCTTGTTATCTCTGTTTTGAGCAGTCAGTCTTTTAATGGCTCCCCCATGAAATCTAACCACGGGATCTTCCTGAGATTGGATGGAAATGATAGGGGAGCCAATCATCTATACATATTTAGCAGTAGGAAGTATTGGGAGTCGAATATTTGCTTTCAAAACCAAACCCTAGGCGAGTTCTTGCTACTCGGTTAGAGGTTTGGCAGTCAAAAAGTGAAGAGAACAGGCAGGGGAAGGAAGTACTGTACGGAACAAGTACAGTCTCAGGTGGGGCATGACCATACCTAAGAATGTTGGAAGGATTGGGGCTTTATCAATCCTTTTGTGTGAGAAATTAGCAAAAGAACAGTAAAACCCTAAGAATTAGGCCTATTAGCCCTACTTACCCTAGATTGTAGGAACCCACTGTACGGAGGAGTCAGGGGACTAAAACCCAGAGAATATTTTAAGGGACTGAAAAGGGTGTCTGAAAGTGCCATTTGTTTGCTGGGTTGTTTGGAAATTTTGGGCAGGAAAAGCAAAAAGGTGACTGGTAAGGGCTACAAGAATTAGGCCTCTCCAAAGCAAAATCTTGAGATCGGTAAGAGTGAAGACTGAAGACCCTCCAAAATGTATTCAATTGAATGTGGAATGCAAGTAATCAGTGTCTCTAACACCCCTGCAAGCAGTTCAAGGTTGAGAGTGAAGTTGGCACTTAGATCCTTCTAAGTGTAGGTGATAGTCTACAAATTCAAATGGTGTTAAGTCCTCCAAGGTGAAGGACTCCAAGGTGAAGCACAAGGAGTGAGACTCTTGTAACAGAGTTGAAACAAGGCTTAGTTAATGATCTAAGTCAAATTAGAGCCTAGAAGCTGTCAGGTTCTTGGGTGAAGACAAAGAGAAGTCTTCCTAACTAATTGGTGCAAGCAAACCATTGGAGCTCTTACATGTCAAAGGAAGAAGATATTCCAAAGACTGCTTTCCCTTGGTATGGACATTACGAGTTCACATAGATGGTACCATTTGGTTTGACCAATGCATCTATAAATTTCATGAACCTATTGAATAGTGTGTTTAGATACTATTTGGATGACTTCATTTTTATTTTCATTGACGACATCCTAGTTTACTCAAAGTTTTTTGAAGAGTATGATAGGAACTTGAGGATAGTTTTACAATGATTGAGAGAAAAGAAGCTATTTGGGAAGCTATCCAAGTGCTCATTTTATCAAGATAGGGTGCACTATCTAGGCCATATTATTTCAGCTGAGGGAGTCTCTATAGACCCTAAGAAGATCAAGGCAATTGTGGAATGACCAATGCCTCAGAATGTGTCAAAATTTTGTAGCTTCCTGGGCCTTGTCAGATACAATAGAAATTTTGTGCAAGGGTTCTCCCAGATTGCATCTCCAATCACATCACTCTGGAGAAAAGGAACACAATTTGAATGGACCGAGAAGCGTGAATAGGCATTCCAACTCCTAAAGGAAAGGCTCATGACAACACCAGTACTGACCATCCCTAATCCTAATGGAAGATTCACTATAATCGTAAATGCTTTAGGGGAGGGATTGTAAGGAAGCTAAGGTAGCGAAACAACTTCCTACACTAATCTTGAGAGGAGAATAATGCAAAACTTTTACAGATCTTTAACAGTTACAAAAACTTAACTAGAAATAAATACAAATATCATGCATACCATGACACAATGATTTAAGTGGGGAAAAACCTTTCGAGAGAAAAACCCCACACTCCAAAAGCCACACAATATATTAATTAGTAAATCACAAAGATTACAATATACTTGCAAAGAAAGCTTCTCACATGAGTATCACCACTCAGAGATCAAGAGACAACACGATTGCTATCAGACTCTTAGAATACATCACTGTCTCTCTCTACCATAGCTGTAATGCAACACCCTCATAAAATAGGATTACATTCCAGGGCAAGACAAGCCAACAAAATATCCACCATTAGATCTAAAACCTAATAATTAATGGTCTAGATTTACAATAATCATTTATCTAATGTATGTGATACATTTTAGTGGTTTCCTAAAAAAGGATTAACAAAATTGTTTACAGCATCACTCTCCCCTTATTCCATTGTATACAATTGATTGTAACTAGGAAATATATATAGATATATATACATCTATCAACAATAAATCTGCTATATAATTTCAAGGTTGAGACACATTTTTCCAACAAATCTCCCACTTGTGAACACCTTGCAAGAGCAACGAGACGAAGTAAACATTGTCTCTTAATTGCTAGGGGTCGAAAGGCCCATAGTATTTGAACACCATCTGAACTTCTCTGTGCTCACAGGCTTAGTTAAAAACCAACAACATTCATGGAAGTATCTACCTTAATCAACTTCACCCTGCCATCTTTGACTATATCTCTAACAAAATGATATTATACATCAATGTGCTTGGTCCTGGCATGAAATGTTGGGTTCTTAGCTAGACATATTGCACTTTCGACTATAGAAATAAGTGTCGCGTACCTTGTTTATTTAATATTTGAACCACGGTCCTCTTAGGCCAAATGGATTCTTTACAATCGCAGGTAACTATCATACTGCCTTTAGTAGAAAACAACTACAACCTAATACTTACTCATCCAATTGATTTGCCACCAAATAAAGTAAACGCCATATGGCACTCGTGGATCATTTGCTATCAAAATAACCTACCTAGTTTGAATCCACATAACCATGAATATCAAGGGAAATCTCTTCTTTAGCCATATTACTATAATAACACAAGGAATACTTTGAGGTACCATGCAAATATATGAAGACTCTTTTAACTGCATCCCAATAAACTCTACTAGGATTAGACATATATTTAGAAAGAACTCCCTTTGTTTGGATGATGTATGAATTTCATTACAAGCTACATAACATACTCAAACTTCAAATGCACTCACGGTAAGACCTTTCTGCTCATGTCCATCTCTAATGGAATGTTGGATAATCTGATAGATAAATTTGTTCCAAAAGAAAAGGGAACACACAATTGTCTACAATCATGCATGTTAATTCTATGTAAAATTGAATTGACATGATTACTTTGGCCAAGCCATAGCTTTCTATTATCTCTATCTCTTTTAATTTTCATCCAAAGAATGTGTCTAGCTACACCAAGTTCTTTCATTTAAAATTTAGTAGCAAGTTGAGATTCGGTTTGAAATCACATGCTTTCCCTTTTCGATAAATAACATATAAATGTATATAATGCAATAATGAAGTCACCATCTGGTTTATAATATAAACACAATGATCTAATTTACTGAACACTTAAATCGACTCAACACATATGTATCAAATTTTGGTACCACATTCTAGAACTTTTTAAGCCATACAAAGATTTCTTTAATTTGCAAACCAATTTATTTTTACTTTTCACCACGTAGTGATCTGGCTATGTCATAAATATCCTCCTCTAAATCACCATGAAGGAACGTAGTTTTCACATCCATTTTCTCAACCTCTAAATCATAAGCAACAACAATAGTAAGAAAAAATCTAATGGATGTCATTTTTGCAATAGGAGAGAATATCTCACCATAATCAACACCCTCAACTTGAGAGCAACCTTTTGTGACCAACCTTACTTTATATTTCTAAACACCTCTATCTGAACCAATATTTTTCTTGAACACCCATTTACAACCAACAAGTTTATGTCCTTTAGGAAATGGTACAAGATCCCATGTATCATTCTTTTTCAAAGATGCCATTTCTTCATCCATAACAATCTTCCAAGATTCTGCATCATTCATACCTAATTCCTCTTCTACAAATTTTGGTTCATCCATGTTAGTAATCAAAGAAAAAATACATCTCCAATCATTAGGTGTATACCTTTTAGGTGGTTTTCTATTCCTTGTAGACCTTCGAACAAGTTGAGTTGGAGATTCTTTCTCCTCTTCTGAAGATCCAGAGCTAGATAATCTCTCCTCAACTTCTTGTTTATCCTTGGGCCTTGATTCAACTTTCTCGGGTGTAGTAGGAAATTGAATTGTATCTTCTTGTTTACTTGTTTTTGGCTGCAATGTAACAAAATAAGGCTTAGTTTCTCTAAAAATAACACTTCTACTATATATTACCTTTTGTGCAACAGGTTTCCAAAGCTTGCATACTTTCACACCATAACTGTATTCGATGAAGATACATTTCATAGCCTTGTTCTCCAACATTGTTCACTTCTCCTTTGGCACATGCGCACATGGCTCACAACTAAAAACTCTAACATGTCTTAATGAAGGCTTGCGACTTGACCATGCCTCTATATGCATCTTATCAACAAGGCTGATGTATGAGACATATTAATTAGGTAACAGGAAGTGGCAACAACATTAACCCAAAACCTTTATTCTAGACCAGCACCATTCAACATACTCCTCGCCTTCTCCATTAGTGTGTTGTGGAGAATACAAAGTTGTCTTCTTTCTATGAATACCACAATCTTTACATAATCTATCAAAATCATTAGAGAAAAATTCACTGCCATTATCAGTCCTCAAACATTTTATTTTATTTCCAGTCTACAACTCAACTATTGCTTTAAATTCTTTAAATCAATTGAAAACTTCAGATTTACTCTTTAGAAAATATAACCATGCCCTACTATAATCATCAATAAATGAAACATAATATATGGATTTACCAATCAAAGGAACATCTACAAGAACAAACACATCAAAATGAATAAGATCCAATACTCCACAAGATTTATGAAAACTCAAGTAAAATTGAACACGATTTTTTTTTCCATAAATGCAATGCTCACAGAAATCAAATTCAAGATTACAATCAGACAAACCTTCAACAAGGTTTTTATTTTTCAAGGTCCTTAGATCCTTTTCTCTAATGTGGCCAAGTCTCTGGTGCCATAACATAGTTTTCTCTATAGGTAGCTTTGTTTCAGAAGAAAGAGCACCCTTGGGTACCCAAAAGCCATGACCATCTATTGTAGGTGAAACCCTCACTTCTTCCATGGACTTGCTTTTCACAGAAGTACTATTGC
>VDFB02270651.1:637746224-637802995 GCA_007258455.2 Sequoia sempervirens | reverse complement strand
CTCTAATACCACTTGTTAGGGTTAGAAATGAAGATATCTAACAATTAAATGCAGATCTAATTACTAAACAGAGAAACTAAAACACACATAGAATAAATTATAACACAGAGAATTTAATGTGGTTCACCCAATCTAGGCTACATCCACCAAACTGCAGCCATCCAATGATTTTATTATCTAGTGTAAAAACCTATTACAATCTTGCAAATAATCACGTTTTTCATTATACTGTAACCCCCATCCAAACCCGTTTTTAACAAGCTTAGAAGCTTCTAGATTAGGGTTCTACAAAATTGGTTTTTTCCTTTTTTTGTTGATTTTTCCTTTTCTGGTGACGACGCGAAAAAATAGGAGGAATTTTTTTCTCGATTCCTGCCACCCCCAAACCTCCACTTTTTAGGGGTTGCTACCCCCAAACCCCCACCTGGGGCCTGCTCCGGTCTCAAACCCCAGCAAGGATACATGTCAGGGTGTATAGTATAACATGATCAGCCGCCACATACCAACACCCACTTGGACAAGTCCAACTATGCTTACTTTCAGCGGATGGTTAGATGCTTGACCCCACTGGCTCCCCTCCATGTCTCAACACTTCTTTCGAGGCAACCAAGCATCAATACCCATGAATCTCCCATGGCATACCTTCCACCTCTACTAAACTCGTAAAAGTGTGGGGCAGTTTCGGAATGACCGTTCTTGTACCAACAAATAGATAGGGATTTTGGCCTTTCTACAAAAAGGTTTTATTTCAAATTTTTTGTTTGTGGAGATTGACCCATACGGTGAGAAACCATTGCTGCCCTTCTCATCGAGACCAACCACATGATATTGTCTTTTGTTCCAATACCCACTTTTTTATCCTGACTAGAAATACACTTGGCTTTAGTGTGTTACCTATTAGGTCATTCCCTTGGGTGAGTAATTTTTTCCCCAAGGTAGGCACACTAAGATAAACAATAGCGAGAAAATATATCTATAGTTCGATCAACCTTCATTTAGAAATAAAGGAAGAACACACACAATATGTTCCACTCACACTCGCAAGATGTTTTGTTCAATTTTTTACCAAAAATGAAGTGTGGAGGCAATCACTTCATCTCAACTTAAGACCACCTTTTGATTCTCAAGATCGTCGTGAGGCGCAAGAGAAGCACATACGTCTTTTCAATGGTGTTAATTTGAGTAAGCAATCACAAAAAAAAGTAGCATTTGTTATTTTGAAAACCACAAAGCAAAAAGTGAATTCTTTTTATAACACCAAAGGAAATGTGAATATTGCCTTGTTCAATTGTTAAATATGAAAACCAACTCTAGTAAGTTTGTGTCCTAAAGTTCATTTTAAGCCCTTTTGTAACAAGAAATTGAATTGTTCTTTTTAGAGCCCAAATGGAAAATTAGTAGGTCCTAAGCATGAAAGATAACAAGATTTCTTCAGAGAAAAAGGTGAGTTCTCTTAGAGTGTTAAGAAAACACTAAAGTGTTCAAAAACACTTGTTATCATGAAAGAATGATATCATCATGCCTCTTTTCTTCTTTACTTCTAATCAAGCCAACCTACAAGAAAACCAGTCAGATCTACAAAAACAAAAGTCAAGAGGTCAGAGAATAATCTAAATGATCAAAATTTGAATAAAAACACGTGTCATAAAAGTAATTTTCACATTTTACTTCCCTCTAGTCATGGAACCTGTGAAGGTGGTGCAATTTAAAATTTTCAGCGGTGCTATATAGCGCTGCTTGTCAATCAGCGTCACTTTGCAGTGAGGACAGAGAACATGAAGGCATCGCTATTTCAACCAATGATGGAGTTTGAAGTTTAGAATGATTCTAGCAGGCGAAAAAGGGTCAATGGTGCCATTTGAAATTTTGAATTCTGGGCGAGAAACAGATAGCATCAAAGTTTGCAATTTGTAGCGGTGCAATATAGCGACGCTGGATTCCCAATAGTTCTAAACTACGACATTGATCTACCAATGGTGGAGTTCCCTGTAGACACAAAAACAACAAAAAGGAATAGAATTTGGTGAAAAAAATGTGATTAGAACTTCTAGTAAGCCCTCCTAGCGCCAAAATGTGAACCAAGATTCCAAACCTTCATAAATATAACAAACACCATATTAGATCAAATGCAAGTTAGTATCATGATTCCCCAAGAAATCCATTTGAATTGCAAAGGAAAAGGAATGAAATGAAGAGCATAAACAAGCATAAACCAAATATGTTAAATACTATTTAAATACAAAGAAAACTATTAATCTCTTGGGGGAGTTGGTGCCAATTTGATGTGGAAATTGGCCCTTTCCCAACTCCTAATACAAGCCTTGGTGATTTTATTAAGATATGACCCACTTTTTTTATGATTGAAGCGTGCTCCAAGATGAAAATATGCATAACCTAGCTAAGATTGGATAAATATGGATGATAATTGCTATGGATTTGAGTATAATAACTTTGCTCAAATTGTGGATGCTAAAATGAGGAAAGAGACCTCTTATTTATAGAATGATAGGATGGAGAAATTCCCAAAATGGAGCAATGTGGGACTTTCAACCAATGGTCAAGTGTCACTTTTCAAGATGAGAATGGATGAGGGATGTGCACATTTTGATGAATGTGGCAATAAATGCAACTAGGTGATATTTGAAAATGGTGAAATGACATGTAAGAGGGAAAAGAAATGCCTTAAATGCCACTTGGCTCAAGGAAAAGGGACTTGTTAGGTGAAGTAAATGCCTTGTTGGAAGGAAAAAGTCCACTTGGATTTTGAATTCAAATTTGAGGGAATATTCCTCCATTATGCCATGTTGAGGGAAAATAGAGATATAATAAATGAATTAAATCTATTTTCATGTGCAAGTGGCAAAAGCTAGAGGATGGCACATGGATAAGGATTAAATTAATCAAAGGTTAATTAATTTAATGAAGGATTAGATGATGTGAAAAATTTGACTTAGATTTATAGGTTAATTTAAATCAAATATGAGAAGAATGTGATACAAAGATTAATTAAATAAAGATTTTTTATTTTGAACAATGCATGAAGAGATCTATTTGATGCTAAATATCATGAAATGCATGTTACAGAAATGCAACTGACTGATATATACAAGTGAAGGCACCAAACAGAAGCCTAAGAACAAATTTTTGATTTCTATAAAATGCTATTTTAGGGGTCAAAAAGAACTAATTCACCTAGGGTGGCGAATGAGTCCTAGTATGGACTCTTTTCAAAATTTTCAAAAAATTGTGATTGATTTTGATGCTTTTAGGGTGCTATGATGCAGACCTAAGTGAAAAATGTAGAATTTTAGAACTTTTCAATGATGAAAGATGCAAAAATGTAACGTATTATGCACTTTTATTCATGCAAGAAAAATGAAAATCTAGAATGCAAGCTAACTAATGCAAAATGCAATGTAAGAAACTCTAGGATGATTAATGGACTCCAAATCATAAAAGAGGGTATTCCAAAGAGACCTGTTCACCAAAATGAAACAAATTTTTAGCACATACTTGCTTTCTATCACTCCTAGGGTTTTTCACCTAGAAGGAGAAAGATGGGAAAAAAATGCTAATGTTACATTAAAAGTTGTGCCATAGAAAAAGGTACCCTTTGCTTCATATGGGAATAATTCATGATTAAATGGACTTAATGAAGTCTTTATCTAGGTGATGTGAGGAATTTTATGCATCCACACTAGGTCTTGGACCTTTTAAAACTAAATAAAGTACATTTAATGACGTCTTGTGAAGATGTTGTGAAGTGTTGTAACACATTTCTACACTTTTCTAGACTCTTCTCATTATAATTCATCTAAAAATCACATTTTCATCACTAAACAAGCCCTATTTTGAAGTGTTGTAAAGTCTTGTAACAAGATTTCACACTCTTCTAGGCATATTTTCACTATTTACAGCCTTCTCATGCTTTATTTGGTCTCTTTATGCCCTCATAAGTTGTAATTAAGTGTATTTTTAAATGTTATCCCAAAAAAAACATTAAATACAACATTTTTCTCAGAACTTTTTTTTAGGTCCTAGGTGGGACCCATTCGACGTGGGTGGTGAATGAGTCCCCCTTGGCCCCAAATTACAAATATTTCAAATTTCCTTTCGGGATTTTATTCAAAATCACTTGATGTCGGCTTGTGATGAGGTATGAAAGGATACTAAGGAACAAGAATTGTATAAATATGTGTTTTTCACTCATTTTCACATCTTCTCCATCTCTAATCAATTCATTCATCCATTCTTCATCATTCATCATCTATCTTCTCAAACAAGCTAGGGTTTTAACATCACAAGTCATTCATTAAGCTTCTTAAGACATTCAAGGGTAGATTCTACATATTATGTTGTAGACTTTCAAGATCAAACATCATGTAAAGAGTTAGATCTCTTGGAAGCACAAGAATCATTAAAGACCAAATTGCAAGATTGTTAAAGCTATCTCTTCATTCAAAAAGTCAAAGAATCAACAAAAAATCATTTTTAGACCTAAATCTGACAGTTTCAGAAGTAGATTTCTCTAGGAAGTAGATGTGCAGATCTAGCTCCACATAATCTTTCTTTGAATTGCAAATTCCTATAGGTGGACTAATTCGCCACCCATGGTGAATGAGTCCCACCTATAGGCCTAAAAAGTTGATTTTGTCAAATTTCATCTTTCGATAGTCAGAAACCTATTCCTAAAATTTTTCATCAAAAGGAGGACTAATTCGCCATGCATGGAAAATCAGTCCTAGTGGCCATCAACAATGATTTTTGAGAAATTCCAAAATATTCCAGTAACATTAGTCTATTTCGATGGTCCAGGCGCACCTAGGCTAAACTCCAATTTGTTATGTTCAATTTTGGCGTGTACCTAACCTTAGCCAAGTCAGGGTATTAGTGTGTTTATTTTGGACCTTAGAAGGTCTTGCTTGAGTGTGGAATAAGTGAATTAGTCATTAGGACTAAGGTCACCATAGCTTAGTCTTTATTAAGTATCTTTTGCTTTAATTAGCTTAGTAGGTTAATTTGAGTGTTGAGCCTTAAATGTGTTCTAAACACATGGTCATTGTTAGAAGATGCCAAGAGACAATTAAGGGGGTTGATGGCTCGAAATCAGGGAGATTGAGGTCCTAATATTTAGGATGATGGCGAAGTTGCAAGAATGTTGCAAAGTTGCATGACAACATTTGTTAGGTTGCATGCAACTTAGTTGTCTTGGATCCCATAAAAGTTAGGAGTGTGGGATCGATCAATATCCCTTGAAACATGGCAAAGGCATCTATGTAAGTGTGGTGGCTCATAGACAAGCAATTAGTTCTTGTTGTAATCAAGTTTTTGGTGTGTGGAATAGAAGACAAGATTGCAAATTCTGTGTTTTCCCGAGTATCTTGAGAAACAAAGATATCAAAGGCATTGTATATACTGATTTAGCATTGTATTTGTGTTCATAGAATAGTTTTAAGCATCTTTCATTTTGTAACCAAGTTGCTTAGAGTAGATTTATTGCTTTGAATTCACAGATTAGGTTCTAGAGGGCTTGTTATCTTTGTTTTGAGCAGTCAGTCTTTTAATGGCTCCCCCATGAAATCTAACCACAGGATCTTCCTGAGATTGGATGGAAATGATAGGGGATCTAATCATCTGTACATATTTAGCAGTAGGAAGTATTGGGAGTCGAGCATTTGCTTTCAAAACCAAACCCTAGGCGAGTTCTTGCTACCCGGTTAGAGGTTTGGCAGTCAAAAAGTGAAGAGAACAGGTAGGTGAAGGAAGTACTATACGGAACAAGTACAATTCTAGGTGGGGCATGACCATACCTAAGAGTTTTGGAAGGATTGGGGCTTGATCAATCCTTTTGTGTGAGAAATTAGCAAAAGAACAGTAAAACCCTAAGAATTAGGCCTATTAGCCCTACTTACCCTAGATTGTAGGAACCCATTGTACGGAGGAGTCAGGGGACTAAAACCCAGAGAATCTTTTAAGGGACTGAAAAGGGTGTCTGAAAGTGCCATTTTTTTGCTAGGTTGTTTGGAAAGTTTGGGCAGGAAAAGCAAAAAGGTGACTGGTAAGGGCTACAAGAATTAGGCCTCTCCAAACCAAAATCTTGAGATCGCTAAGAGTGAAGACTGAAGACCCTCCAAAGTGTATTCAATTGAATGTGAAATGCAAGTAATCAGTGTCTCTAACACCCCTACAAGCAGTTCAAGGTTGAGAGTGAAGTTGGCACTTAGATCCTTCTAAGTGTAGGAGATAGTCTACAAATTCAAATGGTGTCAAGTCCTCCAAGGTTAAGCACAAGGAGTGAGACTCTTGTGACAGAGTTGAAACAAGGCTTAGTTAATGATCTAAGTCAAATCAAAGCCTCGAAGCTATCAGGTTCTTGGGTGATGAAAAAGAGAAGTCTTCCTAACTAATTGGTGCAAGCAAACCATTGGAGCTCTTACATCATATTGGTATCAGAGCCTTTGTTTGATCAAGGCTTGTGATTGATGTTGCATCCCACTGAGTCAGTAGGAGAGAACACACCAGAGGGAAGAACCATGGTGACTAATGCTGAGTTAGCTAAAAAGGTAGGAGAGCAAGAGGAGGACAATCAGCTGCTAAGAGAAAGGTTGTCTTGGATGGAGAAGCTCTTGGATGAAGTCCAAGAAACAGTAGACAAAGTAAAGGATAAGATAGAACTAAAGGAAGAGCAAGAAGCAAAGGAAAAAGAAGTGGACTTGGAGGAGGAAGCTCCAAAACCTAACCTTGTTCTTGCTGAAGAGCCTTTCTTGAAGGCATTGCAGGCCTTAAGTGGTAAAGCTTTGGAAGGTGTGCCACTATTAGTGGACAAATGGACCCAGATTCAGTTGTGGACTGGATTGAAAGCATAGAAAATCACTTTGAATGTGATGGTATAAGAGAGGCCCAAAAAGTAAAGGTGGCCAAGTCAAGGTTGAGAGGAGTAGCTCTCACATGGTGGAAATTTGTACAAGCTAAAAGAGAGAAAGAAGGAAATGGTCACATAGTTACATGGAGAGGCATGGCAACTAAAATAAAGCAGACCTATCTACCTGATGACTATGAAGTCCAGTTGCATAGGAGGAGACATAACCTTAGGAAAAAAGATATGGATGTCCAAACATACACCGAGGAGTTTTAGAAATTGTGCCTCAGATCAAAGGTGGTTGAAGATAAAAGCATCAAGCTAGAAAGGTATTTGAATGGGCTTAAGTGGTCTATCCAAGAAGACATGAGCCTAGTGAACTTCAAAACCATCTTCCAGTGCTATCAAATGGCCTTAAAGATAGAGGAGAAAGGAAAAAAAAAGCAAGAGCAAACCTCCAAAAGTAGAGGTAAAGGAAAAGACAACAGAGGACAAAGAGGTGGCTATGGTGGAAGGAGTTTAGAACCAAGGGCCCAAGGAGAGGTCAGATACTCTGAGCAGCAAGAAGGAAGCTCTAGTAGAGGTGGTAGAGGAAGAGGCTCCAGCTCCAGAGGAAGAAATGGTGGACAAGGAAGAGGTAACTACTTCACCAACATGAAATGTTACCACTGCAATCAATTGGGACACCTAGCCTATAGATGTCCAGAGAAAGGTAGTACTTCTTATGGAAGTGACAAGAGAACTAACCTGGTTCATGATGAGACAACTGCAGCAAATAAACATCCTGAAGTACCATTGAATTCTGAGGAAGGTGAGAACCTCATGATGAGGAGAACTTTGATCAAGGAGCCGGTGAAAGAAGAACCAAGCCAAAGGAGGTCCCTGTTTAGGATAAAGTGTAAGATGATGGGCAAAGTGTGTAGAGTCATCATTGACTCAGGGTCTACTAACAATATTGTGTTAGAAGAGACAGTTAGCAAGTTGAAGTTGGCAAGCATACCCCACACCAATCCTTACAAGGTCACATGGCTCAATAAAGTTCAACATGTCTTGGTGAATGAACAAGCATGGGTGGAGTTCTCAATTGGTAGGTACAAGGACAAAGTCTTGTGTGATGTATTACCTATGGATGCATGTCACTTGATCCTAGGTAGACCATGGAAATTTGATTGCCAAGCTGTGCATGATGGAGCAAAGAACTCCTATACTTTCAAGAAAGATAAGGTAACCTTCAAAATTCAGTCTTTGCTAGAAGATACAAAGGTGCAAACAGCAGGTCCTAAACTGCTCATGGTTGGTGAAAAAGAGTTCCTAGAAGCCTTGGAAGAAGGAGAAGGAGTTGGCTATGCAGTGATGTTAAGGCCAAGAGAGGTAAGCAATGAGAAAGAAACTAAAAAACCAGAGTTATCTAAGGAGATACAAAAATTGTTGCAGACCTATGAAGGCATTGTAAGTAGTGGTCAACCAGCAACATTACCCCCTAAAAGAGCCATAAGTCATAGGATAGACTTGATACCAGGAGCTACCCTACCAAATAAAGCAGCTTATAAGATGATTCCTCAACAAAATGAGGAAATAGCTAGGCAGATTCAAGAACTCCTAAACCAAGGTCTCATTAGGAAGAGTATTAGTCCATGTGCAGTACCCACTGTCTTAGCACCTAAAAAGGGAGGATAATGGAGGCTTTGTACTGATTCCAAGGCCATAAATACGATAACAATCAGGTATAGGTTCCCTATCCCTAGGATTGAAGATCTCATGGATTGTCTAGGTGAAGCTAGGTACTATACCAAGATAGACTTAAAGAGTGGTTATCACCAAATTAGGATACATGAGGGAGATGAGTGGAAAACAACTTTCAAAACTAATGAGGGTCTCTATGAGTGGCTAGTCATGCCATTTGGATTTTCTAATGCCCCCTCCACATTCATGAGACTCATGAATGAGATCCTCAAAGACCACATTGGCAAATTTGTAGTGGTGTATCTTGATGATATACTAATCTATAGCAAAACAAGAGAAGAGCACCTCCAATAGATAGAGTTAATTTTCAAGAAGCTGCAGGAGGAGAAATTGATGATCAATTTAGAAAAGTGTGAGTTCATCAAAACAGAGCTGGTCTACCTTGGATTTGTGCTATCACATGGAAACTTGAAGATGGATAGCAGCAAAGTGGAAGCCATCCTCAATTGGCCTACTCCAAAGATAGCAACAGAGGTAAGAAGCTTCCATGGTCTTGCTCAATACTATAGGAAGTTTATAAGATAGTTTAGTGCTATTTGTGCTCCTATGTTGGATACCATTAAAGGAGGAATGAAGACTAAGTTTGTATGGAATGAGAAAGCTAACAAAAGTTTTGAGTTGTTGAAGGCAAAGATAGCTACCCAACCTGTTTTGGTGCTACCAAGCTTTGAGAAGTTCTTCACCATTGAGTGTGATGCAAGCAATGTGGCTATTGGAGCTATTCTTAGTCAAGAGGGTAGACCGGTGGCTTTTCATTCAGAGAAGTTAAGTGAAGCCAAGAAGAAGTATTTCTTCTTATGACCTTGAGATGTATGCATTGGTCCAGGCTTTAAGGAAATGGAGGCACTACTTGCTTCCCAAGGAATTCATAGTGTATTCAGACAACCAAGCACTTAGTTTCCTGAATTCACAAGAGAAGTTGAGTCATAGACACATGAAATGGGTGGAGTACCTGCAAGCTTACACCTTCACTATCAAGCACAACAAAGGAGCTCTCAACAAGGTGGCAGATGCCTTGAGTAGAAGATTCCTCACAATTCAGGAAATTCAGTTGAAGAGCATGGGAATAGATCATTTCAAGGTTCTATATGCAGATGATGAAGATTTTGCAGACATTTATAAGGTATGTGTTGAATACAAGAATCACTTTCATAGTAAATATGCTGAATATACTTTGCAAAGTGATCTTTTGTTTAAAGGGAATTAGTTATGTGTCCCTAGAGGCTCTATTAGAGAGAATTTGATACAAGAAAAGCATAATGGTGCATTGAGTGGTCACTTTGGGATCACAAAGACTCAGGAACTTGTTCAAAGGTTTTACTATTGGCCAAGGATGAACCTAGATCTTAGGAGTTATGTGGAGAGTTGTATAGTGTGTCAAAAGGCCAAGGGAACTTCTTCAAATGTAGGCCTATACCAACCACTGCCTATCCCTACTAGGCCATGGGAATGCTTGAGTATGGATTTTGTAGTTGGGCTACCCAAGACAAGACAAGGCATGGACAGTGTTTATGTGGTTGTGGACAGGTTCAGCAAGATGGCTCACTTTTTGCCATGTAAAACAACCAATGATGCCAGTCAAATAGCTTCTCTTTTCTTCAAAGAGATAGTAAGGATTCATGGATTGCCAATCAACATTGTATCAGACAGAGACACTAAGTTCATGAGTCATTTTTGGAAGACTCTTTGGCAAAGATTGGGCACTAATCTATCTTTTGGATCTGCATACCATCCCAAAACTGATGGTTAGACCGAAGTTGTAAATAGAACACTTGGAAATCTATTAAGATGCTTGACCAAAGAGTATGGTCAACAATGGGATCAGTTGATTGGGCAAGCTGAATATGCCTATAATGATACTGTCAACAGATCAATAGGGAAGAGTCCCTTTGAAATTGTCTATGGACTACATCCTAGAGGTTTCTATGAGCTGAGAGACTTAAAGGATGGAGTCAAGGGAAGTGGATATGCTGATAATTTTGCTTATGCAATGCAGGAGATTCATGATACAGTCAGAAAAACATTGGCAAAAAACACCATGAAGCATAAGAGCAAGGTGGATGAGCATAGGAAAGAAGTTCAATTCAATGTTGGAGACTTGGTGATGGTGCATTTAAACAAGTCTAGACTACAGAAAGGAGTCCCTCACAAGTTGCAGATGAAGGGGATAGGTCTCTGTCCCATCCTAGAAAAATATGGAAACAATGCTTTCAAGGTGCAGCTACCAGATGGCAGTGGACTTTCCCCTATTTTTAACATTGCAGACCTAGTTCATTACAAAGGACCACCACCAAACAAGGATAAAATTCTCAACGAAGTCATCCAAGATGTAGAGGAGCTCAAACTGCCCTCTGCTACAGTCAAACAAGCTGACAGTGTATTAGATACTAGGGTCTACAAGAGGACTAGGACCAAAGAATACAAAGAACATCTGATTAAAAGGCATGGTCAACCTAATGCTGATGCAGTGTGGATCAAGGAATCAGAGTTCAAGAAGTTGGGCATTGATCTCAACTTGCTCAATCCAAGGGTGGATTGAAATCTTTTGTTTTGGGGAGGATGGTGCAGGTGCACCTAGGCTAAACTCCAGTTTGTTATGTTCAATTTTGGCTTGTACCTGACCTTAGCCAAGTCAGGGTATTAGTGTGTTTATTTTGGACCTTAGAAGGTCTTGCTTGAGTGTGGAATAAGTGAATTAGTCATTAGGACTAAGGTCACCATAGCTTAGTCTTTGTTAAGTATCTTTTGCTTTAATTAGCTTAGTACGTTAATTTGAGTGTTGAGCCTTAAATGTGTTCTAAACACATGGTCGTTGTTAGAAGATGCCAAGAGACAATTAAAGGGAGTTGATGGCTCGAAATCAGGGAGATTGAGGTCCTAAGATTCAGGATGATGGCGAAGTTGCAAGAATGTTGCAAAGTTGCATGACAACATTTGTTAGGTTGCATGCAACTTAGTTGTCTTAGATCCCCTAAAAGTTAGGAGTGTGGGATCATTCAATATCCCTTGAAACATGGCAAAGGCATCTATGTAAGTGTGGTGGCTTGTAGACAAGCAGTTAGTTCTTGTTGTAATCAAGTTTTTGGTGTGTGGAATAGAAGACAAGATTGCAAATTCTGTGTTTTCCCAAGTATCTTGAGAAACAGAGATATCAAAGGCATTGTATATATTGATTTAGCACTGTATTTGTGTTCATAGAATATTTTTGAGCATCTTTCATTTTGTAACCAAGTTTCTTAGAGTAGATTTATTGCTTTGAATTCACAGATTAGGTTCTAGAGGGCTTGTTATTTCTATTTTGAGTAGTCAGTCTTTTAATGGCTCCCCCATGAAATCTAACCATGGGATCTTCCTGAGATTGGATGGAAATGATAGGGGAGCCAATCATCTGTACATATTTAGCAGTAGGAAGTATTGGGAGTCGAGCATTTGCTTTCAAAACCAAACCCTAGGCTAGTTTTTGCTACCCGGTTAGAGGTTTGGCAGTCAAAAAGTGAAGAGAACAGCAGGGGAAGGAAGTATTGTACGGAACAAGTACAGTTCCAGGTGGGGCATGACCATACCTAAGAATGCTGGAAGGATTGGGGCTTGATCAATCCTTTTGTGTGAGAAATTAGCAAAAGAACAGTAAAACCCTAAGAATTAGGCCTATTAGCCCTACTTACCCTAGATTGTAGGAACCCACTGTATAAAGGACTCAGGGGACTAAAACCTATATAATCTTTTAAGGGACTGAAAAGGGTTTCTGAAAGTTCCATTTTTTTTGCTAGGTTGTTTGGAAAGTTTGGGCAGGAAAAGCAAAAAGGTGACTGGTAAGGGCTACAAGAATTAGGCCTCTCCAAAGCAAAATCTTGAGATCGGTAAGAGTGAAGACTAAAGACCCTCCAACATGTATTCAATTGAATGTGAAATGCAAGTAATTAGTGTCTCTAACACCCCTGCAAGTAGTTCAAGGTTGAGAGTGAAGTTGGCACTTAGATCCTTCTAAGTGTAGGAGATAGTCTACAAATTCAAATGGTGTCAAGTCCTCCAAGGTGAAGCACAAGGAGTGAGACTCTTGTGACAGAGTTGAAACAAGGCTTAGCTAATGATCTAAGTTAAATCAGAGCCTAGAAGCTATCAGGTTCTTGGGTGAAGAAAAAGAGAAGTCTTCCTAACTAATTGGTGTAAGCAAACCATTGGAGCTCTTACATCATTCGAGGTGCACTTTGTTCAGTTTCATCAAATTTTGTTATCATTTATTTAGGTTTCTAGTTCAAATTTGCAATCAACACTATGTTTTCCATCATTTTGCATTAGATTAGTTTAAAGTCACTTATTTTCATTTGTAGGCATTCAAACACATCCACACACAGTTCAGATCCATTTCCTATCCATCCTTATATTAATCTTGAATTAAACATTGTGCATTTTGAACCCTATTCCTTCTCTTTTAGGTGAAAAACACTAGAAGGGTAAGTGTCCAATAAGGTACCAAAATCCTTCATTTCATTTTGGTGAATCTTCTGTTTGAATTCCTCCTTTTTAGATTTTGGAGTCTATTAATCTTCCTAGATTTGCTTCCATTGCATTTTGCATTAGTTAGCTTGCATTCTAGGATTTCATTTTTTCATGGGTAAAAGTGCATAATAGGTTGCATTTTTTCATTTTCATCATTAAATAGCTCTGAAATTTTGCATTTTTCATTTAGACTTGCATCATGGCACCCAAAACACATTAAAATCAGTTATAAAATTTCTAAATTTTTTGAAAACAGTCCATACTGGGACTCATTCACCACCCTAGGAAAATCAATCCTTATTGGCCCTTGAAACAACATTTTACAGAATTTAGAACCTTGTTTTTTGGGCCTCTATTTGATACCTTAACTTGTATATATCAGTCACTTGCATTTTTGTTGCATGCATTTTGATCAAACTTACCTCAATTATCTCATTTCATGCATCATTTCATTTCACTTTTTGCACTCACCACATTTCATTTTCAGATTATTGCATTGTGCAAACAGAAAGTTAACATACTTCTAATCTAAAGATTGCATTGCATAGCACTTTCCTTTATTTCAATATGTTTTCTTTCAAAATATGTGCTATGGAATTCATTAAATATGGATTTTACAAGCATACTATCCCCTCTTCTGAGTGTGCTTTTATGAAACATAAACAATCCATTAGTTCAATCCTTAATCCTACATTGCCCATTGGTGAGAATGGAAATGTAGATAATCATCAGACACATACTTGTTCTTCTTCCAATACCTCTCCTATTAGTGATGAAGATGTCTCGGTGAAGGAAGTTACAAGCCTTGAAAGTATTGATTTCCCATCTCCTTATTCCCCTTTGGATGACTTTACACAAGAAGAACATGAGATCATAAACACATTCCCCAACATCACCTTACCAAATCTTCATAGTCATGACAATAAATTTTGTCTATCTCCTAATATCCTTCCTTGATGTTTAGAGGATAGGTTGGTACTAGAAGACACTCCTATTAAGAATCATGACATCCTTGATCTTCCCTTCCCTCATGTCCCTATCTTATGGGAAGATCTCTTTGCAAATCATAGTGGTCCTCTCTTGATACCTCCTCCACTTGTGATAAAGCCACTTCCCAAACCTCAAACTTGGATGAACATATTACAAGATCTCCTTGTAGGGTAGATAATATGGAACAAGAGAATGAGACCTTAATGATAATGGAAATTCAGATAACATCCTCTCCTCCTAATACCATCCTTGATCATTCCCCTATTGGAAAAGAAGTTATTGTGCAAGAACCAAGCCCTCTTTGTCAACCACATATGCCTTGTTTTTCTCCTTAGAACTCTCCTACTAGGGAGAATATCATGGCCTTGGAATATGATAGACAAGTTGTTCTTGATTTTCCTTACATAGATATATATCATGACAAGTCTACTAAGGATATGAATGCACCAGTGTTTGTTCGACCCCCTTTGATCAATGAACCTCATACATATCCCATAGGACATCTTAACAACCCTTCCATCCTCTACCCATATTCATTCAATCTCACACCACATCCTTCTCAATCATTCCTCCTACCTAATGGCTTTGAATTTCATTCTTCTCAAAACATTGAACCTATCATCTCGCAACATGCTTCTGATTTGACTTAGTTAGATTTTGTACCCTCCTACAATGAAGGGTACAATGTCTCACAATTTAAAGAGTCTTGCGTAAGTATGGCACCCACTACTATGCAAGATGAATCTTTTACATCCACCATTAAACAACCTTCTACCATTGATCAAGAGAGTATTTTATCCAACCTTCTCCAAAATAATTTAATCACCCTCCCTCCATGAACTCGAAAGAAATGTTACGAAAAGACTTTATTTTGTGCCTATCATAGAATTCACGGTCACACCACTAATGAATGTCATTCTTTGAGTCGTAAAATACAACATTTTCAGGAGTTTGGTATGCTTCCCTATGTGATGGCATCTAATTCCTTTAATTTCTCTTGATTTTCACTCTAGCATGCATTTCATCAATCCTTTTGGCTCACTCTTGTCCTACACTAAGTAGGGCAAGGGGTTGGACAACCTTTTCCTTGTATGTCACTTGTGGTTGCTTTCTTTGGGTAGTCATTAACCTTTCATGAATCTACAAGAGAAAGCTTGGGATGTGGATGACATGCCTTCAGTTGGCTCACATATGACATACTTCTTTCTCTCATGACGTAGCTTATCGAAAACATATGACTTGGCATAGGGCTTTCCAAGTAAGCTCTCATGTCCTTTTCTTCTACTTTAAGTAAATTGCTCATAGTACAGGTGCTCCCAACTAAATTAAAGTGGGGGTGTACATCACCACTCACATTTCAAATTGTGTGATTTTCTTGTGATGTGCTCTCTTGGATGCATTAGGTACAATGGTGTTCAGGATGATACCTTGCACTTATCCTCTCTTAGGAACAAGATGTGATCATTTTCACTTACTCTCTTAGAGACATTGAACATAGTGTTCCCTAAGGCGAGACATTGCATGAATAAAATCCCTTTGAACAATCCTTACATTATTTTTCATTTAACAATACTTATAAGTTTCAAATCATTTCATTTTATTTTGTGGTTCCTTGTTAAAGTTATCAACAGGTATAAATTTGGAATGGTTGAGTAGGAAGCCCACCTAGTGGCATGACTTTTCCCCATAGCCACTTTTGTGTTTGTCAATGCATACCAACTAGCGTATGTATCTTACCTTTTTGGGCTTTTCCACCCTGTGGATAGCTAGTTATGTGGCCCTAGAGTAAGTATACCTTTTGGCCTTTCTCACCTGACAAATTAATTTAGGCCTAGAGTGAGTACACCATCTTATCTTTGGATCTTGTCTTTGCATGATTTTGTATCTTGGGGGCTTGACCTAAATGTGGATCTTTCGTGAATGGCTAATTTATTGTGAGTTTGAAACATGTTCATCCTCTCACTAAAGTGGGGGCTAAATGTATCATAGAAAAAAGATGCCCTTTGCTTGACATGGGAATAATTCATGATTAAATGGACTTAAAGAAGTCTTGATCTAAGTGAAGTGAGGAATTTTATGCATCCACACTAGGTCTTGGATAGGTTTGAAAACTAAATAAAGTACATTTAATGATGTCTTGTGAAGATTTTGTAAAGTGTTGTAACACAATTCTACACATTTCTAGACTTTTCTCATTATAATTCATCCAAAAATCACCTTTTCATCACTAAACAAACCCTATTTTGAAGTGTTGTAAAGTCTTGTAACAAGCTTTCACACTCTTCTAGGCATATTTTCACTATTTACACCCTTTTCATGCTTTATTTGGTCTCTTTATGCCCTCATAAGTTGTAATTAAGTGTATTTTTGAATGTTATCCCAAAAAATAACAATAAATACAACATTTTTTGACACTTGTTTTTAGGTCCTAGGTGGGACCCATTTGCCATGGGTGGCGAATGAGTCCCCCTTCACCCCAAATTCAAAATATTTCAAATTTCCTTTCAGGATTTTATTCAAAATTACTTGATGTCGGCCTATGATTATGTATGAACGGATACTAATGTTGGTTCTCAGTTGTGATAATATGGTATGTTCTTGATGAAAAAATACCTTTCAGTTGATTCTACTTGTTGACAATTTCAGATTGGTTTCTCATGCTTTATCTTGATATAGATTTTTCTATATGGTTTACTTCTCTTGGTATTTACTGGACAGTTTACATTCAGAATCTTAATTTATTATGGTACTAATCTGTTTGAGCTTCCTACAAAACTCAGGTTATCTTATTTGTACATGAAAGAACATATCGGCATGAGAATGCCAGGGTCTCCCTGATCCATTTTTTTTGTTAAACGTCTATGATCCCTTTCGGCAAGACATTTCTAATGTCATGTTGATTGGATTTTTACATATACGCTGCTTTCGGCAAGACTTCTCCATGGTTTCGGTGATAGAAGGTGATATCGGCAGGAGTTATACCGTCGATATAGGGTCACAGCGAAGATTGTTATGTCTCACCGACTGGAGGTTGAATGGGAACACATCGGCAAGAGTTGCAGCATCGATATAATGTCATAGCGAACCCTATGGGTCTCACCGATGGAATACATATGGACCTTGTCGGCATAGGCATTGAGTTGTCTTGGAAAATAGGAATGATCACGTGAGCTTTTGGTAAGACACAGGATGCTCTATGAGAAGTCAACCCAACTATGCATTGTCTTAGCGAAGGCGGATGAAGGATACATCTCGGCAAGAGTGTTTTTTGTTTCAGCGACTCAGAATGGATAAAGTCTTTTGGTGAAACATAATGAAATCTACATATGGTCTCCCTGATAACATTTTGTCACAGTGACCCACATGAGAATGAAGGTTACTTTTTGGTTAGAAACTTTTTCATTGAAGTGAGGTCATGGCGAGGTTGTTGTGTCTTGCCGACCGCTAATGATGAAATACATTTCAGTAAGACTCATGAGTTTCGATGTAGAGTCTCAATGACACCGGATGAAAGGATGACTTTCGGTAAAACAAAGCATTATCTACGAAACGTCTCCCCAACAACACAATGTCACAACAACAAACAAAGGGATGACTGACAGTGATAAAGTTTCCTTTGGCATAACATTACATCGATGGAAAGGAGAGAATAGGGAAAAGATGAAATTCATTTTTTTTTCAGAAATGAATGGTATGACTACTATGTTTGGTGCGCCTCACTAGCTGGAAGCTCGACAGTGGTTGAAGGAAATCATGGGAGCAGCAATTTTGACTGGTATTTATTTGTATTTCATACTACTAAATAGGTATCACATCCATCATTTGATTTTCATGGCATTTATTGTCTTTGTTTGAATCAAGAATTTGAATAAAAAAAAATGAAAGAGAAGATAAATGGGTTCTTGTGTTATCTCTGACAATTTTGGCATGATAAGATTTCGCTTACCCTGACAATTGTTGTGATATTCTATCAGCATGGTAAAGTGGGTTGTGAAGATAAAATGGTGCTTTGTTCCCACCTATCACTTGTTACCATCAAAGTATTTGTTTTACCTCAAATCTTCGTTGAAGGCTCTTAAAAGCAAAAAAAAAATTTGCATTGAGGTTTTATGAATTTCTGTTAATGGGCAGTCACGAATCTTGAAAGATCTACCAATTTCATTACTGACACATTACATTTGTTACAAATTGATGGATTCTGCATATGGGTACATTTTGAAAATAGTTTCAAATGAGTATTTTGTTTTAATGAAGCATCTAGTTTTTGTGAAAGGAATTTGTAGTTTCAAAAAGGAACTTTAATTTATGATTGTCAGTTTATTGATAGCCTATTGGACAGGCGTTACTCTTGCAGACATTTATTTTTCTGGCATCCTTTTTTCCTGAAAATAGAAAGGAGGTTTCAAATCTCCTTTGACCTCAAATCTCTTTGAAGAATACACACTGGAAATGATGTATAAAACGAAGTGTTGTGAATACTGAAAGATCTTCTGGCTGGTAATTCTGAGACATAGTTATTTTGGCTGTATCAAGAGATGTATTGAAAAAATCTGTAATACAAAATTTGGAAAACATCATGCAAAACAGAGTTGTAATTCTTTTATATTTAATATTTTAAGGATTTAAAGAGTTGGATTCTTAGGGTATTAGGTAGATAAGAGTGTTGAGTTTCTTGAGCTTACTTGAAAACAGAGAGATCCTCTGATATTATTATTGTTCTGAAAATAATTTGAGGGGTTGGTGCTCCTTGAGTTGGCGCTCAGAAATTAGCCTATAAGGCATTGTTAACAATGGTATTTGAAGATTAATCCAGTAAGGCAGTTTAGGAGTGGTTTTTCTACCCCAGGAGAGTTTTCCACTCGGCAAATCCTTTGCCTTATGGTCTCTTTGTTTTGATGTCATAATGTTTCTTGATTGTGATAATTTTTATCAGTCTGAACATTGTTGAATGATAGTTCCTTCACATCTGCAAATATTTAGTTCAAATATCTTGCAAAAGTCATTGTAGAAGAGTCTATTTCAAAAGGAAGCTTAAAAGTTCTCATATGATTTTTTGCTCAAGAATAGTTATAATTTGCTAAAGGTGTTTGTTCTCTCAATACCTTTCTTGTCTTTAAAGCTGCATTCAAATCAATTGTTGAAGAAGTGAGTCAATAATGTTGATCATCATTTGCATAGTCTTATAAGTTGCACCTGCACTGTCATCATGCTTTGATTGTTAATCAATGTTAACCATAATTGTTTTGGAAAATGCAAGATATCTCACTCAAATCTTATTTTCATAAGTTTTCTAATAGACGGAGTTAATGTTGTCATATCTTTGTGCTTTCAAAAGTGATTACTCTACTCTGTTGTTGGAAGAAAAAGAAATTAGAATTAAAAATCTTGGTCAAAGTTGAAAAATTTTAGACACTGATTCACCCCCCCCTCTCAGTGTCTGTCCATAACTCCAACAATTGGTATCAGAGCGCAGGGTCCTCTGATAGGTCTAAACCACCTAGGATTGTTCCTAGTTTCTTGGAGTACTTTGGTTAATATGGGAAAGAATAGAAGGAATAAGGGAAAAAGATGTTCTCAGCAAAATTCTATTCGACATGTTCAACCTAAATCTAGTATAAGGAATAACGAGGAAGAATTCATAAATAGTAGCTTTGAAATGGTAGAGTATCCTAGATCTAGAACTCCTCAGTTTGAAGGTACAAACTTTATTATGTGGAAACATAGGATGGAAACATACTTACTTTCTTTAGGGTCTGAAGTGCGGGCAGCAATTGAAAAGGGTTGTACTACATCTGCAACATCTCCTTCCACTCTTGAGGAGAAGAAAGCACTTGAATTCAATACTAGAGCTATAAATGCTATTTTTAATAACTTTCCAAATAAAGTCATTACAAAAGTCATTCATTATAGGAATGCTAAGGAAGTTTGGGACAAGTTGACTGAAATGAATCAGAATAGTGAGTTACAAGAGGAGATATCTTTGGGTACTGAAATAAGTTGTGAAACATCTGAGAGTGAAGAAGGTGTAAACCTTCATAGTTTTGAAAAGAAGTCCAAGGAGATCATTAATGAATATTTAAATGATAAAGAAACTTGTGTAAAAGTAGATCAATCTTTGGGTGAAGTTAACTCTGAATAAGAATATGGTGAACTAGAAAGTGAGGCTGATTTGGAAGGTGAATTTATATATGCCTTAGATACTATTAAGTAGCTTAGAAAAGAAAACCAACTTTTAACAAGACAGCTTCAACAAGAAGAGAGTTTGGAAGTCAAGTTAAAAGACAAGGATGAATTGTGCAATAAACTAGAAAATGAGATTGTTTCTTTAAAGAAATGTTCAGATAATGATTCCTTGTTAAAAGAACTAACTCTTAAGGATGATATGATTATAAGTCAAAAAATTGAAATTGAAGAATATAAGAGGATAGTAGACGTTGTGAGTTTTGATTTGGAGATTAAAAAGATTGTTTGTATAAAACTTGAAGAAGAGGTAGTTGCTTTAAGAAAAGAGCTTGAAAGTATCAAGGCTCAATCTGGTAAAATTCAGAAATTTGATCATAGTACTAATATATTGAATGAGATGTTGGGCAGGAAAAAGAATTCTAAAGATCCTACACTAGTGGGATATGAGGTTGGAAAAAGCTTTGCAGACAAATCTAAACATGAAACAGTGTTTACTACTTTAGATGGAAAGAATTTTATAGCCAAGCAAACACCAAGAATGAAGGTTGGTCTTGGTTACAGTATTGTTGCACCAAAGGATAACATTGACGCTAGAAGACAATCTAAAGGTATTCATAGAGAAAGTAAAAATGTCTTCAGATCTTCACATCCTTGGCATGATCATTCATTCAGGTATAATCATTCTTTCCAAGGATATTGTCATGTTTGTAATGACTATGGTCATAAGACAATTGATTGCATAAGATGGTCAAATAAGAATCATTCTAATGTCCCTAGAAATGAGGATGTGGTGTGTTACAACTGTAACAATTTTGGTCACTTGAGAAGAGACTGTAGAATAAATACAAGTGATAATAATGTAGGGAACAATGTTGGAAATGTCTATAGGAAGTCTTCTACTTCTCAGAACAATCACAAGGTCATTTGTTTCAAATGTAATAACATTGGGCATAAAGTACAACAATGCAGATTCAATAGAAAGACAAGTACTTTAAGCAAACAAGTGAAAAATTCTTCATTGGAGTGGAGAAGAAAGAGCAATAAAGATGACAAGAAGAGCAATAAAGATGCTTCTGAGAAAAATCCTTGTGCACTCCTTGCACAAGTGTTTCCTTCCAGGTCTTGAGAAGAAGCAACGAGTTAGGGGGAGTCTATTATGGTAATACATTTTACCCCTATGGAGTCTAGAATGAGGTATGACATCTTGCATTTTCTTTTGGTGGTATAAGATGTAAAGAAATGGCTTGTAAATGCCACTATTTCATTATGTTTATTCTTATTGAACTAATTACAGAGGTCTGCATATGTTTTTGAAATTCAAGTTTGAAGTACATTGACAGTTCTTTGGTGAGGTCGATGCTCAATTCTTAAGGTGTTGATGAATCTAGTGTCTAGCCAATGAACTAGACAGTGTTTTGAAGGAAGATAAATGACTTATTTTGGCTCACATAATGTCTTTTTCATAACATGTATTGCTATGAACAATGAAGTAAAAGACATAATGAATAATGTTTGCACAAAATTGGTGGACAGTCAGTCCATTCAATGATAGTGATTATTTTTTGAATCTGACAATGCTATAAAAAAAAATTGACTCTTCTATGGTGGACAGTGTGTTTGGTGATGAATTTGTTTGGACTGTGTTATTCGAGACAACTTTTTTGATTGTATCATAACAGCAGAAATCTCATGGATCAAAAGTAATATTTGTTTGAGGATTTTTATGATAGTGTGTCATGACTTCTTGTTCGAGTTTGTGACTCTGATATTGACAATCATTGATAGGAGTTGAAGCTTTGTGGTTTAAATTCCTTAACCTTTTGTTATTATTGACAAAGGTAATCATCCAATTTCAAAGGTAATGAATGAATTTCTGCATTAAGGAATGTTTTTTCTTGGTCTAGTGGTTGACAGTTTTCAGAAGTTTTTGAAATGGCAGTGCACTTTGTTTTTAAATGAAATTTTTTGATGCTTGGGTTTTGGAAATAATGGTATGTCCTTATGACATCTTTGAGCGGTGTGGAGACATATAGATGAGTTCCTCAATATATTAAAAGTAAGAAATACTTTTTTTTGAAGTGATGTCGATGTATTTATCTTTGGAGAACAGTGATTGAAAAACATGTTTGATGTTATGAGTTATTTTTGTGATGATATTATTCGGTGTTGTGTGAGGGTTGAGATTAATTATCTTTGGTATTTTTCATCATTCTTGGTGTGGTAATAGAAGTTCTCATATGGACTGAGGATGGGTGTACAAGAATAGATTGATGATTCTGGTATTGCTAGATTGAAGTTAATCAAATTGAATGTGGAGTAGGTGATCTTGAATGTGCCTTGATCGAACATGACAAAGAAGGTGGTATGTTCAAGTAACAAGTCTTCAATCTTTAGCCGGTTCTTATGGTATTTGGTTGGCTTCTCAGTTGTGTTTCCTGGAATTGCACATTCTTCTCTTCTATCCTTTGTCATTGAGACAAAAATGGGGAGAGTCATTTGTGTTTAGCCATCAAGGACAAAGGGAGAGTTTGTTGGTTCTCAGTTGTGATCATATGGTTTGTCCTTGATGAAAAAATCCCTTTCAGTTGATTCTACTTGTTGACAGTTTCAGATTGGTTTCTCATGCTTTATCTTGATACAGATTTGTCTATATGGTTTACTTGTCTTGGTATTCAGTGGACAGTTTACATCCAGAATCTTAATTTCTTATGGTACTAATCTATTTGAGCTTCCTATAAAACTCAGGTTATCTTATTTGTACACGAAAGAACATATCAACGTGAGAATGCCAGGGTCTCCCTGATCCATTTTTTCTGTTAAACGTTTGTGTTTCCTTTCGGAAAGACATTTCTGATGTCATGTCGATTGGATTTTTACATACAGGCTACTTTCAGCAGGACTTCTCCATGGTTTTCGCAACAGAGGGTGATCCCTATCGGCAGGAGTTATACCGTCAATATAGGGTCACAACAAAGATTTTTATGTCTCACCGACCAGAGGTTGAATGGGAACACATCGGCAAGAGTTGTGGAATCGATATAATGCCATAGCGAACCCTGTGGGTCTGACCGATGGAATACATATGGACCTTATCGGCATAGGCATTGAGTTGTCTCGGTGAACAGGAATGATCACGTGGGCTTTCGGTAAGACACGGGATGATCTACGAGAAGTCACCCCGACTATGCATTGTCTTAGTGAAGGAAGATGAAGGATACATCTTGGCGAGAGTGTGTTTTTGTTTCAGCGACTCATAATGGATAAAGTCTTTCGGTGAAACATAATGAAATCTACATATGGTCTCCCCAATAACATTTTGTCACGGCGACCCACATGAGAATGAAGGTTACTTTTTGGTGACAAACTTTTTCATCAAAGTGAGGTCATGGCGAGGTTGTTGTGTATTGTTGACCGCTGATAATGAAATACATTTTGGTAAGACTCATGAGTTTCGATGTAGAGTCTCAGTGACACTGGATGAAAGGATGAATTTCGGTAAAACAAAGCATTATCTACAAAACGTCTCCCCGATAGTAGAATGTCACAACGAAAAACAGAGGGATGGCTGACGAAGATAAAGTTTCCTTCTGCATAACATTACATCAATGGAAAGGAGAGAATAGGGCAAAGATGAAATTCGTTTTTGTTTCAGCAATGAATGGTATGACTACTATGTTTGGTGCGCCTCACTAGCTGGAAGCTCGACAGTGGTTGAAGGAAATCATGGGAGAAACAATTCTAACTAGTATTTATTTGTATTTCATACTACTAAATAGGTATCACATCCATCATTTGATTTTCATGGCAGTGATTGTCTTTGTTTGAATAAGGAATTTGGATAAAAAAAAAATGAAAGAGGAGATAAATGGGCTCTTGTGTTATCTTTGACAGTTTTGGCATGATAAGATTTCGCTTACCCTGACAATTGTTGTGATATTCTCTCAGCATGGTAAAGTGGGTTGTGAAGATAAAACGGTGCTTTGTTCCCACCTGTCACTTGTTACCATCAAAGTATTTGTTTTACCTCAAATCTTCATTGAAGGCTCTTAAAAGAATTTTTTTTTTTTTTGCATTGAGGTTTTATGAATTTCTATTAATGAGTAGTTAGGAATCTTGAAAGATCTTCTAGTTTCATTACTGACACATTACATTCATTACAAATTGATGGATTCTGCATATGGGTATTTTGAAAATAGTTTCAAATGAGTATTTTGTTTTAATGAAGCATCTGGTTTTTGTGAAAGGCATTTGCAGTTTCAAAAAAGAACTTTGATTTATGATTGTCAGTTTATTGACAGCATATTGCATAGGCGTTACTCTTGCAGACATTTATTTTTCTGGCATCCTTTTTCCCTGAAAATAGAAAGGAGGTTTCAGCTCTCCTTTGACCTCAAATCTATTTGAAGACTACACACTAGAAAAGATGTATAAAACACAGTGTTGTGAATACTGAAAGATCTTCTAGCTGGTAATTATGAGACAGTTATTTTGGTTGTATCAAGAGATGTATTGAAAAACTTTGTAATACAAAATTTGGAAAACATCATGCAAAACAGAGTTGTAATTCTTTTATATTTAATATTTTAAGGATTTAAAGAGTTGGATTCTTAGGGTATTAGGTAGATAAGAGTGTTGAGTTTCTTGAGATTACTTGAAAACAGAGAGATCCTCTGATATTATTATTGTTCTGAAAATAATTTGAGGGGTTGGTGCTCCTTGAAATTGGTGTTTCAAAATGAGGGGTTGGTGCTCCTTGAGTTGGTGCTCAGAAATTAGCCTATAAGGCATTGTTAACAATGGTATTTGAAGATTAAGCCAGTAAGGCAGTTTAGGAGTGGTTTTTCTATCCCAGGAGGGTTTCTCACTCGGCAAATCCTTTGTCTTAAGGTCTCTTTGTTTTGATGTCATAATGTTTCTTGATTGTGATAATTTTTATCAGTCTGAACATTGTTGAATGATAGTTCCTTCACATCTGCAAATATTTAGTTCAAATATCTTGCACAAGTCATTGTTGAAGAGTCTATTTCAAAAGGAAACTTAAAAGTTCTCATTTGATTCTTTGCTCAAGAATAGTTATAATTTGCTAAAGGTGTTTGTTGTCTCAATACCTTTCTTGTCTTTAAAGTTGCATTCAAATCAATTGTTGAAGAAGTGAGTCAATAATGTTGATCATCATTTGCACAATCTTATGAGTTGCACCTGCACTGTCATCATGCTTTGATTGTTAATCAATGTCAACCATAATTGTTTTGGAAAATGCAAGATATCTCACTCAAATCTTATTTTCATAACTTGTCTTATAGACTGAGTTAATGTTGTCATATCTTTGTGCTTTCAAAAGTGATTACTCTACTCTGTTGTTGGAAGAAAAGGAAATCAGAATTAAAAATCTTGGTCAAAGTTGGAAAAGTTTAGACACTGATTCATCCCCCCCTCTCACTGTCTGTCCATAACTCCAACAACTAAGGCACAAGAATTGTATAAATATGTATTTTTCACCTCATTTTCACATCTTCTCCATCTCTAATCAATTTATTCATCCATTCTTCATCATTCATCATTTGTCTTCTCAAACAAGCTAGGGTTTTCACATTGCACCTCATTCATTAAGCTTCCTAAGACATTCAAGGGAAGATTCTACATGTTATGTTGAAAACTTTCAAGATCAATCATCATGGAAAGATTTAGATCTCTTGGAAGCTTGGGAATCATTAAAAAATAAAATTGTTAGGTTGTTAAAGCTCTCTCTTCATTCAACAAGTCAAAGAATCAACAAAAAAATATTTTCAGACCCCAATCCAACAGTTTCAGAAGCAGACATTTGTAGGAAGTAAAAGTGCAGATCTAGCTCCAAAATATACTTTTGAATTTGTAGATTCCTTTAGGTGGAATAATTCACCACCCATAGTGAATTTGTCCCACATGTAGGCCTGAAAAGTTAATTTTGTCATATTTCATCTTCGGACAATCAGAAAACTGTTCGTAAAAGTTGTCATCAGAAGGAGGACTAATTCACCATACATGGAAAATCAGTCTTAGTGGCCATTAATAGTGATTTTTGAGACATTCCAGAATATTCTAGTAACATCAGTCTATCTCTAGGTGCACTCTGTTTGGATTCATCAAATTTTGTTTGCATTTATTTAGGTTTCTAGTTCATATTTTCAATAAACACTATGTTTTCCAGCATTTTGCATTTGTAAGCATTAAAAAAAATCCACACACACTTCACATACATTTCCTATCTATCCTTATATTAATCTTGATTGAAACATTGTGCATTTTGAACCCTACTCCTCTTTTAGGTGAAAAACCCTAGAAGGGTAAGTGTCCAATAGGGTACCAAAATCCTTCATTTCAAAAGTCAATGTGATATGGATAGAAAAAGGATAAAATATGCCTAGATATAATGCTTGAATGCAAGAAACGAATGAGATTGATTGACTAATGAATAGAAACTAAAGGAAAACAACTTGTTTGACAACACATTGTGTAATGCAAAATCACCTTAAAACAAATGGAAAACTACAATAGAAATAAATTAGATTGAAAGTGTGGACCTGAGATATGGATGAGAACTGGAAATGACTTCTGGAATGTTGTTGATGCTGAAATTTAAGCCTACACGGACTGATTTTCCATTCTGGGCGAATCAGTCTCAATTCTGCAAAACTGTATCGGAACCTACTTCTAACAAAAGGGTATTCAAAAATGTATAAAATTAAAAATTGACCTTGGAGTGGGAATCATTCACCACTCATGGAGAATGAGTCCACTTTTGAATTTCTGGATTTTCAAAGGTAGATCCTGAAGCTTCTGATCTGCACTTTGATTCCCTACATGTGTTCGCTTTTGAAACTCTGATTTACGGGTTTGAATATGGATTTTTGTTGATATTTTGACTTGATGAATGAGAAGAAGACTTTAGCAACCTTGAAACTTGATCTTCAATGATTTTCAAGCTTCCAAGAGACCTAAATCTGCAAACATACAAGACAAGAGAGAGAGAGAGAGAAAGATGTTGAATGTTAGGGCATGGGGGTTTTCCTTGGTCAAACCTCTTTTAGGTAATTAAACCAAAATGATAAAAGAAAGGAATAAAACATGCAACAATGGAATGGATTACCTTTCCATGATAATTGATCTTGAAAGTCTGCAGCATAACATGTACAATCTTCCCTTGGATGTCTTAGGAAGCTAAATTGATGACTTGCAATGTAAATGCCCTCACTTGCTTGACTTGAGATACAAGACATGTGATGAATGAATGATGTGAATGTGTTAATGAATGAATAGATGTAAAAATGATTTTAGAGAGGTGATTTTATAGGCAATTCACCTTATTTTCCTGTTAATTAGATCCTTAAGGCCAACATGGAGAAAAATTAAACTTAAAACCTAATTTTCCCACTCAAAACCCTGAAAATGGTGAATAGGTCCACCTAGATGGGACTAATTTTCCACTAAAGGTGAATGGATCCCACAAGGGCCATTTTTGCTAGCTGGAATGCCGAGAAGTAAGAAAATTAGGCTTATACGATGACTTTCTTGGTTATTTGATCAAATTATGCCTCATGATGCATAATATGGGGTAATAGGGGCCTATTAGTGATGATGTAAATGTTAAATAGGGCTTGGGACACAAAATTCAATGTGAAAGTGTAATTAAATACACTTTACAACACTAAAATGAGGTGCACATAGCCCAGAAAGGCACAAGAACCAATGTGAATGTGCAAGACACATTACAACACTAGTTGAACATTAAATTTAATTCAAGAACCTTATAGATTGATGTAATAATGTTATTAAACACATTTTATAATGTTGAGGTAGGGAGAAATGGGTTCATTAAGTCTAGAAAAGTGTAGAAGTCCATTACTAGACTTTACAACACCTTTACAAGACATCAATAAAAGCATGTTATTCAATCTGCAAGGGTCCAAGACCTAGTGTGGACACATAAAATGTCTGACAATACTAGATTAAGAACTCATCACGTCCATTTTATCATGAATTAATCCTATGTCAAGCAAAGGGTCATTTTTTCTATGGCACAAAAATTAAACTCAAATTTCCCTTTTTTTTCTTGCTAAAATGTCAAAATGTGGCCAAACAGGACTCATTCGCCACACATGGAAAATGGGTCCCACCTAGATGGGACTAATTGACAATGCATGGCAAATGGGTCCCATAAGGTCTAGTTGACAACTTAGATGCCAAGGAATAAGGAAATAAGGTCTAAAATGCAACCTTGTCGAGTATTTGATCAATTTGAACCTCAGGATGGGTTATTAGGGGCCTATTAATGATGATGTAAATGTCAACTAGGGCTTGAGACACAAAAATCAATGTGAAAGTGTGATTAAATACACTTTACAACACTAAAATGAGATCTACATAGCCTAGGAATGCACAAGAACCAATGTGAATGTGCAAGACACATTACAACACTAGTTTATCATTAAGTTTAAGTTAGGAACCTTCTAGATTGATGTAATAATGTTATAAAACACATTTTATAATGTTGAATTCGAGATAAATAGGTTAATTAAGTCTAGAAAAGTGTGAAAGTCCTTTACAAGACATCATTACAAGAATTTTATTTGATTTGCAAGGGTCCAAGATCTAGTGTGGACGAATAAAATGCATCACAACACCTAAATCAAGGCCTCATTAAGCCAATTTATCATGAATTAATCCCATGTCAAGCAAAGAGTCCTTTTTTCTATGGGATGTCGTCATCATTAAAAGAAGAGGTATTAGGAAATGAACAAATATGGTTATCATGGTTATATTTGTTTGTATACTCTTCTATCACATCATTCATATGAATAGGAGAGCTAGGAGGGGGTGTAAGTTTAAGGAAATTATTACCATTTTCACTCTCTTACACTAAGAGACTCTGATAACTAGGGAATGCATTGAATGAATGACTCATGTTTATTTATTAAACTATTCTTTGCAAACTTGGAGAATATTGAAACTAACATTTGGAAAAAGTAATTTATGCAAACTTTAAAGGAAATGTAAGGATGTAAAACGAAATGCAATTTTTCAGTTTTCAAGCAAGATAATTTTCTGGTTAAACACGATGCAATGATCTGAAAATGAAATGTTGTAGATGCAAAATTGAATTTGAGCAATGCATGAAATGAGCTAATTTAATCTAGATCTAATGAAATGCATGTTACAAAAACTCAACCAACTATTATAGATAGTTAATGGTAGAAAACAAAAGCTAAAAAATAGGGTTTTCAATGCTATAAATGACAGTTTCAGGGGTGCAAAGAAACTAAGTTGCCCAAGGTGGTGAATGATTCCTAGTGGGGAATTTTTTTAGAATTTTCATATTATTTTGGCTGATTTTTATGATTTATGTGTTCTATGATGTAGACCTAATATGCCAATGTAGAATTTTAGAAATTTTGAATGATTTAAGATGCAAAAATGCAACCTAGATGCACTTTCACTAATGCAAAATTTGAACCACTAGAATGTGATGGAACTCTCAAATTTTTCAAATTTGGAGTGCCCATTTCAAAAAATTTCCTCTGCACTTTCAAAAGTGCACTTGAAGAATCTACCTGTGTGACCTACTTTGGAGGGTCATATTTTAGAGCTGGTTGATTTTCAAGAAAAACTCATTTGCAAGCTCCCTCATGTTTCCTATGTGCCCAGGCCTGCCAATTTTCAACTTTCCATGATTAGTTTTGACAAGGTTTCGAAAAGTGAAGCTGGTGGGTTTTGGCACTTTTCTGTTGTTTGCAAACTTTCAATTTTGCAAAGTAGCCTCCCGTTTGAACTTGCATTTTGCAACTAGTTGATCGTCATGCCAAAAATACTATTGATCTGCATTCTCCATACCAACATGAGCTCACATGTCAGGTTTCAAAGCCCCATGATTTTATTTGCTATTTTTAATAGGTCAAAACGAAATAGAATTTATTCAGTTTTGCACCGGCATTTCCAGAAACCTTTCTGAAAGGTCAACTTTGACCTTCAATATCTTTTGATGGGAGATGATTCAAGAAAATTCCTCTTGCACACATGCTCATTGTACCAAAATGAGCTACTGTGTCCAGTGGCAGCTAGCTAGGAGTTGATTTGATATTTTTGCAAAATAACAATTGGGTGAGTTTTAATTGGTTCTGAACATGCACATTTGTAGAAAAGTTTGAGTAAGAAACTTTGACAATTAATAACTTTAACCTCGTGATATTTTTTACTATGCACTCCATTTTTGGGACAAATTTCTATATACCTACAAGTTTTCGTGACTCCAAGAGGTTATTTGAGTAGTTTTCAAGGTTGATTCAAGAGCTAACTTGGCCAGTTTTGCTCATTTTTCAAATGTGCTTGAATTCAAATTATGAGCAACCCACTTCAAATTTTTATACTAGATGTATATGCAAGCATCCTCAAGTCAAATTGAGCATGAAATTTGTTTGAAAATGAAAATTTTTTAATCGGGCCCACAAGGGAACCCGACATGTGACACAATTTGAGGCTAGTGTTATTCAAGTTTCTTGAGTACCTGAATGCAGTGCTCAACTCCATAAATTGTGTCATCCTCTTCCCTATTCATTCCATGTGCATGTATCAATTTTTTTATTGAAAAGGGATTGGGGAACTCTTGTGCAAATACAACTATTAGTTGCAAACCTCACTAAGGAAATATACAGGTACAATGCTACATATGGGTATCCATTAATACTTAATGGATAAGGTAACTCCATTAGATGTTGCATTTTGCAAGTTCCCTGCTAACTATGCATGCAATCATGGAAGCTTCTGCTGGTGAAATGAAATGCAGAATATTGAGGCCAAATGGATACAAAACTCTCCCCAAAAGAAGAAGAAATCATGAAATTGAAGGCTCAAAGATCCAATTTCCTGAGATTCAGAAATCATTGTAGATGTAACAGGATACTGAAATGAATCAAAGGATGCTTTATACTAGACTAAGGCGATATCTAAAAGAGGAATTGAAAGGAGCTCACAAATGAGAATATGGAAAGTATCTACAAGCTAAACCAGTTAAACAGGTATTTGGGAAAACAATGAATACTAAGGTTGAAGACAAGCAATTATAGAGAATTGTGACATGAGATAAGAGGTTTCCACTCATGATTGGAATTTTCAGCACCAGGTCATTTGCATGAATCAATGATATCTACAAAGGAGTAGAGGGATAAATATTGTAAAGCGGAGAGAACTTTTGCCACAGGTACTTTGAAACACTTTGCTACTGTGGTGTAGTTAGCAAAATGCCAAGGATAAGCCTGTGCATTCTAAGTTGAGGGATGATGAATGGCTTAAGCAATCCATGCGCAAAGAATGGATTGTGGACAACGCCTTAGAAACTTTCAACCAAATGCAAAGAAAGACACCAAGAGGCAGCACACACACCAAACTGAGATCATTGAAATGAGGCTATAGACACTTCCTACCAAATGCATTTGGCTGAAGACACGCATAAATGGATTGTTGAAAATGTTTTCGAAAAAAAAACCAAAGACCAACCATGGTGCAGGGTGTAGGCATCCAACAAAACAGAGATGATGAGATTTCAGAGTATGCATTATGGAGTGCATACCAAATAGCTGTTGAAAGGCCTAAGCAACTTCTAAGCAAATGTTAGTCATCATTAAGAAGCTAAAAGAGCACGCATTCTACAAAATGATCCATCAAAAAAGCCTTACAAACTTTAAACAAATGCAATGTGTAGGCATTGGAGGCAGCCACATCACCAGCTACAGGGGAAAATATGTTGTAGAGGGCAGTGAATATGCATTCCGCCAAATGATTGTTGAAAATCCATTGAAACAGGAAGCAATGCCATTTGAAGTGAGTATGGCACGTTTTGAGAAAAAGTGGAATGCCAACATTGCAGGATATGCTCAAAATGGATTCGTTGAATTCAAACAACAGTGAGCAGCAAAAATTTAGAATGAAATGCCATTGCTACACAGAATGAAATCTGTTAAAATGCTTTAGAAACTCTCTGGAAAATGCAGCAAGAGGAAGCTTTTTGCACAAAATGAGGGGGAGGCATCATGCTACAGCCATCGAACCATTGAAAGAGGGCATCGATGCAAGGACAAAGCACATTATTCTATCTGGTAGAACGCGTTTTAAGATGTGGTCTCAAGGAATCCCGTGACTGTAGAGCTTCCACAAAGTGAATATGTTGACAAGATTTAGAAATCTTTTAAGCAAATGGAGGGATTCAAAAGGAAGATGCAACATAGAGAAAACTTTGTCTCCATCAAACGTGAATTGCAGAGCAACTCAAAATAGAGTCAGCAAAATGTAAATCAATAGAGGAGAATAGAGATAAAAATGTAGCGTGATCATGACCATCCATCACTAGCTCGTGGGTTTAAGACGCATACTCTTTAAAGCCCTGGCAAAATTATGCCATGTGGCAGGTGGGCCCAGGTGAAGTCTCTGTGCATAGATATAAGTGTTTATAAAGGCCTGATGAAATTTTTAAAAGGGAAAGGTTTCGGAGATTAGAGAGACCCGATAAAATATTGAAACATAAACCCTTTGTTTATGCTCGTGTGATGATAAGGAAGCCTGGATGGGTTGTGGATTTCGTAAAATTAACTGGTGAAATTTATTAAAAAGGCCCGATTAATGTTTGTTTTAAATGGTGGGGCCTGATGGAATTTTAAATGCTTGTCATTTAAAATAGAGTGTGCCTATCATTGGGTGGGGATAATATTTTTGAAAGAAAGGATTTCACATTACAAAAGGGAAAAATATTTTAAAATGGTAAGATTTTAAAATACACCGGTAAAGTGAATTTATTTGCTTTGCAATACGATATTTTATTGCTGGATGTAAATGGAGAGATAAGTAAAGTGAATTTTATATTCACTTTTATTTATGAAAGCAATATATTTTGTTGTGGAATATTTTAATTTGCATAAAGGTGAAAGGAAAAATATAATGTGCAACAAATAAAGGGAATAGGTGAATGTTTTCATGGGCAGAAACAATATTTTCACGAGAAGAGAAGTTGTTTTCTCAGTTGGGTAAATTTGGATGGAAATTTCCTCACATGGCAAAATTTTCAATTACTAAACAACAGATTGCAAAAGCAAAATTGGAGGTAGAATTGGTTGCAAAGAGGAGAGATGGGAGAGGCTTTAAAATTTTGTTAATCAACAGTGAAAGATATTTCTAGATGGCATCTGCAAATCTTCTTCTGGAGCTTTCTATTCTTCTATTTCTTCTCTTTTCTTCTCATTAATCAGGGGTTCTAAATTCTTGTAGGGGGCTGGGTAGATAAAAATTGCTAGTCTAAGTCATATTTTGAGTCTATAAAACTGTTAATGTTGATTTCATGAGAAAATATTAGCTAGTTTGTGCAAATAAATCATGAATGTCTTCAAAGTGTTTGTACATTCATGAATATTTTCAAATTGTCTCTAGATTTGTACAGTTAAATTATATGAATTCAATAATACCACGTATGTTTGAGTTTTTCATCTCAAATTTTCTGAGATTGTGTTATGTGTTCATGGTTTTGTTTCAATGAAATGGTTAAAATACTTTGAGCAGATAACAATGATTTCAAGTGTGCAGGTTGGATGTGATAAGGAGAATTTATTGATAATAAGAGATGATCTGTTAATGTAATACATTAACAATTGTAAATCCACTAGTTAATATTAATTTGTTGATGAATTCTTTTTATGTGTTTGACTCCATGGCCCAAAATTAGGCACTGATTTATCTTGCAGCTTGGTGCATCTCAGAAACATTTTATAAATTCAAAATCATCTTCAAATCCCTATTTTTTGGTTGAAGTTTAGTGTCTTGCCTCCCAATTATTGAGTTAGCATTGATATACCAATAACTTAGCCTGATTTGAGGTTATTAATTCTTTCCTTGGTGTCTTTTCATTGGGATTTATCTATTATAAAAAGAAATGTCTTTGTGCAAGTGAATTAAGTTTTGGGCATTTTATAGAATGACCCAAATTGTTTCTGTAGAGCCAAAAGTGTAGAATGTCTTAGTCTTTGACTAAATCTTTGCAATTGGCCAAATCAACCTTTGAGTTTGAGCATAATACATTAGATAAGTCTTTAGGATTCAACTGATCTGTTGATATTTGGAACACCAATAGAATGCATCTTAACTAATGAAAAATGTAATGTAATGTTAATACAAGCCCTTTTGAGGATGATGATGATAGACTCCAAATCAGACAAGAAGCTATTCAAAAAGCAAGTTAACCAAAATGAACAAAATATTTTTTGGATAGGGGACTCTCTTACACTTCTAGGGTTTTGAACCTAAAAGGAGAGAGGAATCCTAAAAATCGTTGATGGCTCACTCAAGAATATTCCCTTGAGATTCCAATGAAAAGATGATTGAAATATTTCTAAGGGGAATGTCTTAGATGCAACAAATTGATAAAAAAAAATGGAATACTAATGCAAAACTAAGGAAATGCAAAGTGTCTGAAAACACAATGTAGTATGCAAACATAAACTAAATGACCTAGAAATGATCATGAAACAAAATAGAAAACTCTAGAACTAAAGGTGTGCACCTGAAAATGTGCTAAGGACTAGAATAAAGATTGGAAACACTGTTGATTCTAAAATTTTGACCTACTGGGACTCATATTCCATTTTGGGTAACTTAGTCCTAGATCTAGAAAAGTGTGCCAAGGCCTGTTTCAACCAAATGGGAATATGAATCTATAAATATTTTTGACATACATGTATAGTGGGACTCATACACCATTGATGGTGACCTAGTCCAACTTGGCTTTTTTGACAATCTGAAAGTGGAAATAGAAGTTCTCGGTCTACACTTTATGTTCCTCCAGGTGCCTAGATCTGAAACTTCCAAATTCGAGACTATAAGTGACTTTTTATGGATATTTTGACCTAGCCAACAAGGAGATGTCTTGAATAAGTTTGCAACCTATTCTTCAATGATTTCCAAATATTGAAGGTACTTAAATCTATAAACTAACAAGGAAAGAGAGAAAATGTTGAATGTTAGGGAATAGGGGATTTCCTTGGTCAAACCCCTTATAGGTGATTAAACCAAATGAAGAAATAAGAGGAATAATTAACAAGAAATGAAGGAATTAAAAGCTTTCCATGATGATAGGTCTTCAATTTCTGCAACAATGGATGAAGAATCTTCCCTTGAATTCCTTAGAAAACTATCTTGATGACTTAGAATGATAAAACCCTAGCTTACTTGACTTGAGATGGATGGTAAATGATGAATGAATGATGAATTATGGTTTAAAATTTTGTTTATATAGGAAATCCACCTAAAATTCCTGTTAATTTGATCTCCAAGGATGACATGGAGAAAAATTAAACTTAAAACCCAATTTTTCCCACTCAAACCTTGAGAATGGCTCAAATGGAACTAAGTCACTAAGTTGGGTGACTTAGTTGCACTTGGATGGGACTCATTTTCCCAGCTGGTATACTTAGTCCCACAAGGACTCTTTTTCCAACTAAGATGTTAGGGAGTGAAGGAATTAGGTTTATATGATGATTTATTCAGGTCTTTGATCAAATTAAGCCTTGTGATGCACAATATGGGGTCATAGGGGCGCATTAATGATGATGTAAAGGGAAATTAGGACTTGGTACACAAATTTCAATGTAAAAGTGTGATAATATACACTCTACAACATTAAAAGGAGGTCGACATAGCCTAGAAAGGCACAACATCCAATGTGAATATGTAAAACACATTACAACAGTAGATTAGAATTAGGTTTAATTTACAAGCCTTCTAGATTAATGTGAGAATACAATTAAATACATTTTACAATATTGAATTAAGGGGAAAATAGGTCCATTAGACTTAAATACTTAATAAAAGTCTAGAGAAGTGTGAAAGTCATTTACAATAGTTTACAACACCTTTACAAGACATTGATAAATGCATTTTATTTAGTTTTCTAGGGCCCAAGACCTATTGTGGATGTGTAAAACACCTCACAACACTAAATCAAGGCTTCATTAAGTCCAATTTATCATCAATTATTCCCACATCAAGCAAGAAATACTTTTCTCTACACTACAATTGCAAATGAGAACATGCTTATACTATGAGAGGGGTCAATAATTATAAGCTAATATTTTACGAATATCAAACCTAACAATCACAATAATACAATTCACTCTATATCAACAATTGAAAACATAACAAAAACACAAGATTTATGAGGAAAACCTTACAAGAGAAAATATGGAAAAATATTTTTTTAATATATATCTCTTTTACAATTTTTTTAGGCACCATCCTATAGGAGACACCAATCCCCTTTTATATGATTTATAGGTACCAACCAACCAGAGACACCAATCCCCACAATTGAGCACCAACTTATAAGAGAGACTAATCTCTTCTTTTGTGAAGTACTAGCTTTTAAATGAGTAAGTATACTCCTTTTAGACATATTTATTCTTTAATGGATGAAAAATAAATCATAAAATTTTATTGTACATATTTTTTTCTCACAAGTTTTCTCTTAGATGACTACAACCACTTTCATACACTTTTCTTCTCAAATCTACATGCATTCTCCTTCACAAAACTTCTATAATTTTTTTATTATGGTTTAAATAATTCTTCAATGATATTCAATTAATTCCTCATATACATGTCTTCAATGAATTATATTCATATTAACTTCTTCATAAAATCTACCTTTGGTGTAGGGGTACCTACAGGTCATTTTGTGCCTCCAAGGGTGTGAAAACTTGGAATTTTATGTTGGTTTGTATTGTTTTCATGTAATAAGGTCTTTTAAGACCATTTAATGTTAGTTGGATTCTAGGTTGATTCATTAGGTAAATGGTAAAGTCTAAATGCAAAAAATGTCAAATATGCACAATGTTGTCAAACAACTTTTTGCATTTTTCTCAAAAATGAACATAATGATGTTTTTGTTAGTTTATAATTTGAAAAGTGGTTGATAACCATTGGGAAATTATTTTCAATACTTTAAAAATCCTTTCATGTTCTAAGAGAAGTTTGGTTGATGAAATTTTGGGAGTTTGAGTAGTAAAATAATTTTGTTTTCTACATTTTTGAATGTTTCTTTGTTGTTATTTGATGTAGTACAAATTTGTATGATCCTATATCGATCAAAAATAAATTGTGGATGATAGGTTATTCAGTATCCTCTCATTTTTGGTTGGCTACATGTAATTTCATTGTGATTTGAGTAAGTTCTATTGATTTTGCTTCAGACTAGTCTAAACCCTAGGTAGGGTAACCAGTGAGTGAATAAAATGTAGAAAACTCCATTCCATGGGTATAACTCCATGAAACTTGGTGGAATGGATTGTATTGGTGTGTACTTTGATGTTGTATGGTTGTAGATGTAGGATATGGAGTTTGACATGTTTGTAGTTGTTGTAATGGTCTGATATCTTCATGTATCAAACTTAGGAACACTAGAAACTTTGTGAATTTGATTGTAGGTTGTTGGAGAATGATTCTTGTGGTGAGAGCAGTTGATTTAGATCTTATGGGATACATTGAAGGTGTTGGAATAGGTGTTGAGATATTTTGAATCCCTAAACCTAGTTGTACCATGCCTAGTTGCTTAATTAGGCCTAGTCAAGAACTGTGATAGTCAATTTTTGAGGCCTTTCATACAAAGGAACCCTACCTAGATTTTGGACATGTTTGAGAATGGCCAAATAGGTATCTGAAATAGGCCACCATTTTTTTAGATCATTTTTTGTTTAAGAGACATGTCCAAAAATGAATCTTTGAAAGGCTAGTAGCAATAATGAGGTTTAGTGAAGGAAAACCCACCAGTTGATGACTAAGGGTTTGAAAGAGTGGTTTTTTGTGTGTGTTAAGATATTACATACCCCTTCTCTGCATCAAATTGGTATTAGAGCATAGATTTTTTTGAAGAGGGAAAATTTGAAGTGAAGAGAAGTAAGAATGCCTCCAAAAGGGAATATAATCGCCAGGGAGGTGAATGAATTCAAGGAGAAACATGCAAGAGAGATGAGAAAAATGAAGGAGTTGATAGAAGCCCTTGTAGCTATTCTTTCTACAGTTGAAACAAGTCAAAAAAATGGAATGGTCATAGGAGACTTGAGTGATCGAGAAGAAGAAGGGGAAGAGGAAAGTTCCCAAGGAAAGTCTGAATAAAGAGATGGATCTTGGTGACTTGAGAATGGCCAAGCTATTGAAGGAAATCAAGGGAGAAGGTCCTAAGATCAAGATGGATTTACCAGTGTATGCAAAAAAATTGGACAGTGAAGAACTCCTAGATTGGATAGGAGCACTAGACAACTTCTTTGAATATGAAGATGTGCCAGAAGAACAAAGGGTGAAGTTGGCGAAGAAAAAATTTAAGGGCCATTCATTTCTTTGGTGAGACTATGAACAAGATGAGAGGAGGAAAAAGGGAAAATCTAAAATCACCTCTTGGGATAGGATGATTGTTAAACTCAAAGGAAAATTCCTACCTAGTGACTATGTCATTCAGTTATTCGGAAGGCTTCAAAATTTTAAGCAAAAGGATATGGATATGAAGGCCTATATTGAGGAGTTCTACAAATTGAGTATAAGGGTAGGCCATGTAGAAGATGATGTGGAAAAAGTTGCAAGATACATAAATGGGTTGAGATACAACCTTCAAGATGAACTAAGCCTTACAAACCATAAAATAGTTGAAGAATGTTATCAATTGGCCATAAGGGATGAAGATAAGTTGAGGAGAAGGAAAGAAAAGAAAAGCAGGGGTAGAGGAAGGAGTTCTAGAGGAAGAGGTACGTTTGCTAACTCAGGACAGTCATATGAGAGTCAAGGGGAGACAAGTTGATTTCAAGAACAAGTTGTAGATTCAAGAGGTTGTTTTAGGGGAAGAAGATCATATTCTAGGGGCAGGTTTGGAGGCCAAAGAGGAGGTTCAAATGGCTTTACTAGGAGTTTTATAAGTGCAACAAATTTGTAGGGCCACCAAGCATGGCAATGTACTAAGGAGCAACCATCTAATTATTTTGGAAGTGAAAGAAGGATTCAAATTGCACAAGGTGGAGATGATGTTGAGAGTGTACATTCCTCACCACACATTGAAGAACCAAAGATTGGAGAGTTTTTGATGATAAGAACACTAAGGGTAAACCCACAAAACTGGTTTACAATTCCATTGAAGAAGGAAAAATACATTTTCAGATGGAAAACACTTTAGGGGGATCACTTAGAACTAGGATGGCTAGCTAGAACCCCCTAAAGGTTTCAATAGAACCAGGGGGTTTTCTAGAACCATGGGGTTCAAGTGAAACCCCCTTTAATAGTTTTATTTAATAATTGCATTAAAGGGGGGTTCAAGAGAACCCCCTAGTTCTAGCGAACCCTTGTGTGCTAGAACCACCCTTTCCCCCCCTTCTATCCCTCTGGCACCAACAATCTCCAAAAATTTTCCCTTTGAAGCTTGTGTTGAGGATGAAAATGGAGGAGACTTCATAGACATAACTAGATGATGGTAGTCCTCAAAACGACCTATCCAACGAATATAATTTTAATGTGCTTTGGTTTTATTATGTACTTATTTTTTTAGTTTGATTAAACATAGGTTTTTCACCGAAAATGAAGCTCTCTATTCTATACATGTGGAAAATAGCATATTATCATTTTTTTTTTTAAATATCAGTGAACTAGATATTGAAGTCCTTGATCCAACAAAAAAATTTGAATTTCGATACATACAAAAAATTTATGTTGTATGTCTGAATTGTAATTGGTTTGACTTCAAAACTTGATTAAGGAATAAATATTAAATAAAACACTATTAAACCAAATGGAAGAGCTCGATAGTGTAGTTACAAATCTAAATTTGAAAAAAATAGAATTTTATCCTTCATTGATCTAATATAGAAGGGATCTATGACAAATGTTACTAAAATGAATGTGCATAAAGGTGAACAAATCCTTAATGCCTTAAGCTTAACTAAAAGACATTAAATAATGGAGCAGGAGGAACAATAAAGAGAGAGTATTATAATACAGAACAAAGAGAGAGAAGAGGACACAAGATTGATTATGAAGTTTGTCCGAGTGGACTATGTCTCTGAGTCTATCTCAACTGAGTGACCAATCTATTAACAATGCTCCAAATGCAATAAAATATCTAAAAAGAGCCTCTTGGAAACTACTTTACAATCTTTTGTAGCCTGTCCACAAAGTAGTGGTACAAAATTCTTCACTCAAATCACCTCGCATAAATGCTCTCAAAGCCACAAGGATGATTTACAAAGAGCAAGAAAAAGACTTTTTCTAAAGGCTCTACTACATAATCAGAGCATTATTACATCAAAAATTCCCTATTCCCTCTACAGAAATTCTTCTCACAAGAGAAAATCCTCTCCACAATTCTCCACTCACTTAGAAAAATTTGATCCAAGAATATGGTGATGAATGCTAACTTCTTGCTAACTTCTTGTTAACTTCAACCCAAGAATGTGGTGGCCTATAATAAATTTTGGTTTTGTTTAGTTTAGGCCTCAAGCCTAACTTCTTGCTAACTAAAACCCACTGCATGTATATATCAACATTGCATGGTGGTGCAATGGTGAATGGAGAATTTGGTTGGTGGGGTGATCGAGGGCTCAACCCTCACCAACCATTGCTTAACACCAAATCCAATGTCGTTATATGACAAACAAAACTGATGGGATATATAGTTACAGCCACACTGCATGGTGTAATGACGAGTGTAAACCATTGGAAACATGGGGGTGACGGGTTTGACCCCCACATACACTTTTTTCTTGTTAACTGAATATACCCAAGGTGATCGTCGAAGACCTACAATGGATGAGGTGCCACATGGAGCATCGATATGGTGCCATGTCGCACAATATTATTTGCCAAAAAACACACATCTTCAAGCACGTCAAAGTCTGCTAACTAGACCGCTGACTGGGATGCCACATGTACTCTTGAGTCAACCTCCAACTATGTGTACAGATGCCACGTACCAGGTGTTAATCATTCCACATCATTTTTATATGGTACAAATGGATTTGTCAGCATGTTGATGTCATGATGACATCATCATCTATATAGTCCAAAAGGAAAAGTCAATCTACAACTTTGACCAAGCGTAACTCGCTCATACAAGCTCCGATTTTGATGAAATGAGTGGCATTGGGATTGTGGCCACAAGCTCTTCAATTTTCCATAATTTTTGTTGAATTTTGAGTCAACCATTTCTTCCACTTTTCTGATGCCCTCAAGTACTAGTTTGACCTAAACTTTGACTGGTTGAATCTTGGGCATACATACTCCTTTTTCTCCCATTCAGGTTGCATTGGATTCAGGATTCCAAGCTCTTTCTGATGGTGCTAATTTTGAGGGCATCTAAAATAGTTCAATTTTTAGCTTCTCGAGATCCAGCTAGATCATTCATTGGAAAAAAGTTATGTTGTATATGGTGAGCTTCACTCCTTAGAAATGGAGTTTACTGAAAAAAAAATATTTTTCAAAGGAGATGGAAAAAGAAGTGCAATCTGATTCCAAAAAAATTTAAAAAAATATATTTAGAATCTATAGATAAAATGTCACAAATCACTACTGATGGAGCTTATAAAATTTTAAGGAATTTCCCCTCAACTCCCATGAACTTGGTTTCCATTCTAAACCCCTATCCCAAAAGTGAGTAGGGTTTTATTCACAAAAGCATTCAAAGGTTATGTTTTGAGGTTGACCTACACGGTCAGTCATCGACCCCTTAAGTCATCTCTCGAGCCATCTATCACGTCAGTTTACTTACCCCATTGGCTTGGAGAACCGGTCATCATTTTTCCCACCACATAAAGTCTTTTCCTAAATTTGAGTTTTAAATTTTAACCCGGTGACTTAAACCTTAAGTCATTAACCCCAGAGGTCATGTTGTCATCAGCTAGACCAAGTCCCATCCTCTAAATGCTAACATTACTTGATGTGCATATTTCAAGATTCAAGGATTAGGGAAAAGATTTGGACCGTACCCCACCAGCCCACGAGAGTTAAGTGCTAGCAAGATAAATGCAGTGAGGCTGACAAGAAGTGGAAACGTGTCCATGTAAAGTGCGGGATCCACTCCCCACTATCGCTCCCATGGCTTGACATTTTCAATAAGCAGCTGAGATCAATCTAGTGGAACGATCTTCACCATTCCCCACTGGCCCACTAGGTTAAAATGAAAGGTTGTTATGGCTAGCAAGATCAATGAGATCTTGACATCCATCCCAGTCTACTTGGTTAGTGGAGCCCCACCAATGTGAAGATATCATATGACATGGAAGAACTTCATTGGATGTGAATATTTCAGTGAAGCACCATTGGAAATCAAAGATGGTCAAACAAGGGTTGGCTATCCAATTATCCATCAAGGCAAAAAATTGATGGGTAGCATTCAAAGATGGCGAACAACACATGATTGTCATTTTTATTCTACGTAACAAGCTCGCATTAATGGCTAACATCCTTCAGAGTGATTGAGTTGATTTCAATTCATGTGGAGATGCAAATGTTGGTAATCATGAAGAGTGGTCTATGGATTTCCATGCAAATGGGGAATTAAACGGTGATAGTGCATCTACCAATGAGCTGCCTGGGTTACACATTTGTGGTGAACATTGATTGTGAATGTCATTCCTTCACATGATAAATATAAAAGGAATATTTTTTATTCATGTCATTCACACTTAGAAATTAGGAATTTTCCTTATTAAGGAAAGAGTAATTGATAGGTAAGAAGATGAGTGAACCAGCTAGGAGCTCTACTCACTTGTGCTCTTAAAAACCTAGTCTAGGTATGTTAGAAGTTTCCTTGACCATGGAGGCCAACATTCCCGCTGAAAAAACTAGACTCACACCTACCATGTGCAGTCGAAGGCTAAAATTCTAGGGTGGTACTTTAGGAAAAGTGGATGAAAAAGGAAAAATTCCAATGTGGTCTCCTACTAGAGCACATAGGAAAATAAGGTACGGGCATGGCTCGTATGGATGCCAATACTCAACAATTGCCTTATGAGTAGCATTTCTTATAGTGGCGAGACTAACTCCAACTACTATCGGTATTTAGCTCTCATAAATTACGGTCTTCCCTCTAATGAGGAAGTGATATATGTTGTGCCATTGGTGGTCAAAACCCCAGGGCAGACTGGAACTGTTGGGTAAGGAGAAAGAAAGATGAGGAAGTCGAGGTTTCCTCTCCTCCTTTAAAATGAATAGGAGTGGGTGTGTGTATCAAGGTTGTGGCACTAGTAAAGGTGGGGTGGCTGGTAAATGAAAAATTGTGTGTGAGGGCTGTAAATTTTTTTTGTTGATAAAATTTTTGTTGTTGGTGGTCTTGTTTTGTGTGCATGGCACATTTTTTGTTGACATCGGTTGTGTGCCCTCATGGAATTTTGGATGCTTGGTTTTTGCAGCGCAGATGGAAACAAAGGGAATTTTGGTGGACTTTGCATTTCCCTTCTCTAGTGGCAATTACATTTTGGCTTTTCCCATGTTGCACCATTTCCTTGTAGATTCAACACATGGGAAATTTTGAAATGCAAACAATTTTTTCATGAAATGAAAATTTGTAATGAAACTACATTTGAGCCCAAAGCTTGTTCCTCCCTTGTCATATAAAAGGGAATTCAAGGCTCACTTGCAGGGAGAAGAAAATAGATGAAAATTTCTGTGTCTAGGTCAAGTGTACATGAATTTCACATAGCAATAGAATAGTAGGTTTGTTTTGAGCTCTCTTTGGAAGAAATATGCATATTGTCTTAAATTGTTATGCAGATTTGACTTATGAACATAAATGAAAGTATAATCTATGCATTTTCTCTCCTTATGTGGATTTGAGTAAATCTTGAATGAAATTGTTAATAATAGTTTTATTCTTCTTTTTAACATTAGTTCAAATGTATGTCTCTGCTTTCTACTTTGATTCAAGTAATTAGTTAAATGCTCAAATGGAGTCATAGATTTACAATTATTTGCAAGGGATTTGATAAGCAATTATGTGTCAAAAATTGTGAGCCCTATAATGCAAAGCTATTATGTGGATAGTCCATTGCATTAGGATTTAAAGTCATTTCTGTATTACTAATTATTGTGTGTATGACTCCATCACCCAATTCAACAAGGCACTAGTCTATTTCTTTAAAGATTCACCTAATGGGTTGATCAAATTGTTGTATGGTGACCAGCCTAGAGTCAGAATTTGAATTCACTTTGAATTTCTTGAATCTTTACACAAATTTTATGTTAATTGTCATACGGGATAGCATTTGGCTAAATTGTAGCAAGTTATTTAGAAATAAGCCAATTTCACTGTAAGCTTTGCACAATTACTTTTCAGTTAAAATGATCTATGAAAGTGATGTGGTATGTCAAGTATATTCAAATGAACGCCAATAGGAACACCCTCCTAGGTCCCACATAACCTAAAGTGTAGAAGATCTCAGTCTATGACTAGATCTTGTCTATTGGCCATTCATTTTCAGGATTTTTGAATATAGGAACTGGCTATTCCTTAGAGGTTCCTTTAAGTGCATTGGAAAAACCACCAAAAAATTGGTGACTCTACTAGGGACAATTCTCTTTCTCGAGTTGTAGGATGTTTAGAAGCAAAGTCATATCATTTGCATAGAGTCATATTATTGTTTTCCATTCTGAATTTAGTTCAAATATTGAAGGATTTAGAACATGGAGGAAGATTTGTTGTAGTGAACCTAAAAATTTCAAGATATGTGGTGCTCTGCTAGTGAAAGGAACTGAGAAATGAATTTATATGTGAAAGAACTTTATAATGCTTGAAGTTCAGTCCTCTACAAAGAGAGGTGGCAACTCTGTTAGAAGAACCTATTGAAGATTTGAAGAAATTTCCAGATCTACAAGTATTTCTAGTCAAGAAGACAATTTGCAGCAGCTGCAACGTTTCTAGGTATTCTTCACTCTTGGTTTTCAAGAAATTTGTATATGAAATCCATATTTGAACTTTTGAGGAAAAAAATTTGTTTCCCTATTGAGTGATTAGCACTAACAAAGAGAAAGGATACTAGTATTTAGTTTGCATACTTCTGAATTGTAATTTGTAGCCTATGTATTGTTTTGGAAAAGTATGCTAGTTTCAAAATTTTCCCACTAGATAGATCTTAGGCTTAGATGCACTTGAATTATGCATTGTAATATTCTAAGATCATTTTGAAAGCTAGAGATAGGGAAATGAATGATCAGTTCTAGAGTTTATATGTGAACTTTGAAAGAGGCATGCCAAAATGCTTCAATACATGCATCCTAGTATGGTTTCAGATGGAACCATGGTTTGTGATCAATCCCAACTAGATTGTTAAAGAAGTTTTAGCACTGGAAGGTACAAATCCATCAATTTCAATGGCATTAATGGTTTACCCAAATGAAATTCTAGCTAAAGTCAAAAATAAGTTGCCAAGATTCATTGGTGACAAGTCTGAATCAACAAATAGGCATATGCAAGAATTTAGTAATGTGATTTATGATTATGAGATTGACCACGAAGATGTGATCATGAGACTATCTGTTCAATCCTCAAGAGGAAATGCGAGGGATTGGTTCTCCTATCTTCCAACTTCCTCCATTCATTCATGGGAAGAGTTTAAGGCAGTGCTTATAGAGCAATTTGGAGAAAGGATTGACCCTGTTTTGATAAGGAAAAAGTTCATGAACATGGAAAAGGGAAAAGATGAGTTAGTCCCATCTTTTAATCTTAGATTTTCAAATCTCATAAGAGAGATTCTTGAAGACATAAGACCAAAAGATGTTGAATGTTTGGTCGTGTACTTGGGAGCATTTGACAAGAAGTTGAGTTTCTTATTAAGAGACAAGGATCCCACAACCCTACACCGAGCATATCAAATGGCCATGGGCATCGAGAATTATTATTGATATTCAATGATGAAAGGACATAGGGATGTGAGTGTTGGTCATCTTCACACATCTTATGTAGATAAAACTCATGGATCAGATAATAGAACTACTTGTTAAGATGGTAATGTTGTTGCTCTAATTTCTCCATCATCAGAATTTGCAGATCATAATGAGCTCCATGATAAATTTCATCAAAATTTGAGCAATGTTGATCAAACATCTATTGTTCAAGGACTATCTAAAATGAAGAGACACAAAGGAGAATCAACACATGATCTATTCTCAAGGTTTTTGGATACCTTGTGGAAAGTCCCCACAAATTTCAGACCTAATGATTCTGTGTGGATTGATATGTTTTGTGAAATATATAAGTTTGGGCTAAGTACTTCACCAAAGAAGCTAAAGCCTCACAGTTTGATCGAGTGCTTCATTGGATAAAGGCTATTGAGGGAGACCAACTTAGTTATGCACAAAATGTGGTGACTCAAAATAAAGATAGCAGTTGCCTTAACAAAGAAAATAAAAACATGATACACAAGAATGAAAAGAGTGTGTCATAAAAATAAGATACATGTTGTATGAATGAGTGTGTTGATTGTAATCAGCTCACAATTAGCACATGTACAAATCCTTGCAGTAGTTATGAAGATGAAGGTACATGGTATGATGAGGAAATAGATACGCATGAAAATTCTTCTTGCAATATCTTGTGTGATGAAGAAATGAAAGAAATGAAATATGTCATTCCATGTCATGTTTTGGTTGGTGAAGATAATGTAGATGTTGATGATATCTCATCACAAATCAGTGACCAAGACATTAAAGACAAAAGTTCAAGCACTTATTCTGTAGAATCTGAGCATGATCTATGTAGTGATAAGTCCTCTTGTGATGAGAATTATGATGAAAACCAATATGATTTCTCTACTTTTGATTACAATTGCTCCTATGAGGATGATACAAAGGTACTTTCTTCACATGAAGATTGCAATGACATGAATGCTCAGGAAAATCACTTGTTCACAAGTGAATGATCTAATTTCATTTGATGCAAACTCAAAATGTAGTTGGAGTTTGACATCAATAGAGCATGTTAGTTCTATTAATGATGAAGAATTTGAAGGAAAACATATGTGTGTTCAATTTGTTGATCCTAGACATAATGCTGAAAGTGATGAAGATGATGAACTTATTTGTATTTGTTGTTCATGATTTTTTATCTAAAGAAGAAATGGAAATGTCATCTATATATGAAAAGGATGATGGGGTGCATATTGATGAAGGAAGGAATTCATTTATGAAGGATCAAGTTATGCATTGTTATAGTCACATGAATCTAGGATCAACCTTATTACCCATTGACATTGTAAAACTTTTTGGTCAATGTGTGGAGCAGCCATATGATGTAAATGACAGTGGATATGAGGTCAGTCAATATGATATTGAGTATGGGTCTTTGTTTGATGATCTCTCTCATCTTCATAGTATGCAAGTGGACATGTTTTTTTTGGGTGAGGAATGCTCTGATGTGAAAGAGAATGAATGTTCTAGCTTCATTGCTAATGAACAAGTTTTAGATAATAGGGAGTCTTTGGAACATAAGAAAACATGCCTATCAATTGATAGTGTATGTGAAGCTGATAATGCACTTGAGACTCTTTTTTTGACGTTGTTAATCTTGAAGGTGATGGAATTCAAAATGATTCAGAAACTGAACATGTTATGAATAATCAATGTGAGATTCTTGGCTTAGGGTTGAATTTTGAATTATCTGAATCTTTTTTTGAAACATTCCATATGAACCCGCATAGTAATCTCAAGAATGAATCTGATATCATGTATGAACATGAGATAGAGAAAACTGCTTATACATTGGTGGTTGACATCTTTGTTGAATGCCATGACTTGAATGGAAATGAAAGTACTTTTGGTATTGATAAACCTAATTTTCAGAATCTTGAAACATATGACAATGTGTTTGGGTTGTGGTGTCTGAGTGAAAAAAAACCAACTTGTGATGTAACTCAATTGAAGGGGTTGCAAATGTGTGAGAAAAATTTTCTCAATGCACAAGAGGATGGCATATTGCTCTTCAGGTATGATATCTCCTCTAAGCATGATCATTATGAGGGGGTTAGTGAATGTGGTCTCAATCACTATCCCCAAATGTTACCACTTAATACAAAATGAGAAAATAGGAGAGTGGTGATGATCTTTCCTATTTGATTTGGTTGCCATGTGATGACAAAGCTAAATAGAGAGCAAGTTTTCACTTGCATGAAGGAAACTTGATACTTGTGTTTGCAGAAATGCAGTTACTTATGTTGTTGTGGTTTGACAGAGGCAAGCACAAGTTGAGGGAGATCAGTTCTTTCATCAAAATTGTGTTTGACAGAGATAAATTTTTATTCCCATTTTTCATTTGGTGGCCTGGGGTTGCTAGATGAAGTTGAAAAAGAAAAATGAATAAAGGAGTAGTTTCAGAGCACTTGATGGACTCAGAATTTGGTCTACTCCCCAGAGACCTGGAATCTTGCTATGCCCATAGGGGACATACATCCCCAGTTAGAGCCACTAATGACACTCTCAAATTTTGCAAATTTGAGATGCCCATTTTGAAAAAATTTCCTCTGCACTTTCAGAAGTGCACCTGATGAATCTGCTTAAGTGACCTACTTTGGAGGGTTATATTTTGGAGCCTGTTGATTTTCATGCAAAATACCTTTGCAAGCCCACTCATGTGTCCTATGTGAAAAGGCATGTCAATTTTCAGCTTCCCATGATGAGTTTTGTCAGGGTTTTGAGAAGTGAAGCTGGATGGTTTTTGCATTGTTCTAATGTTTGCAAACGTTCAATTTTGCAAAGTAGCCTCCTGTTTGAGCTTACATTTTGCAACCTATTGATTATCAAGTCAAAATTATTATTTTTTCTCAATTATCCAAGCCAAGATGAGCTCACATGTTATTTTTCAGAGTTCCATGATTTGATTTGCTATTTTTAATAGGTCAAAACCAAATGAATTTTCTCTTGTTTTGTATCTGCATTGTTGACAGTGTTTATGAGAGGTCAACTTTGGCCATCAATATCTTTTGATGATTGATGATTCAAGAAAATTCCTCTCACATAGGTGCTCACTATACCAACATTATTTGCGATGTCTAGTGGCAGCTCACAAGGAATTGATTTGATGTTTTTCAACGAGGTGTTTTTGTGACTTTTAATTGGTTCAGAACAACTATTTGTTGTAGAAAGTTCAACTTAGCAACTTTGACAACGAATATCTTCCACCTCATGACTCCTTTTTCAGATCCATCTATTGCACTCAATTCTTGGGTCTGATGTCCACATGCTTACAAGTTTTGGTGACTCCAAGAGTTCGTTTGACCAGCTTCCTAGGCTGATTCTAGAGCCAACTTGTCCAGTTTTGCTCATTTTGCAAAAGTGCCAAAAAGTAGCTTTTGATGACAACCCATTTCAAATTTCCGTGCCAGATTCATTCAAAAGTAGTGTTGAGCTGATTGAGCATAAAAGTTGTTTGAAAACATTTTTTTTTTAGCTGGGCCATATGGGACCCGACATGCTTTAAATAGTTATGAAGTGCTTTGAATGAACTTTTCAGTTAGGGTTGTAAGAGCAGTAAATGATGGTGAATTGACAATGCATAAATTTTTATCAATACTCATAACAATGCTTGTCAATTATTGTCCCAAAAGTTTGAAATTGCAAATAATGTATGTGAGAATGATGCTCAATTAGGATGCTTTCAAACACACAACCACAAGAACCTTGAATTAAACTTTAAAATGACTTTGTTCCAAAGCACACACATGAAAATGGTGTTTCTTTTAAGTTACCATGGAAAAAGTCACAACACTCTGATCCTGGCAGGGTAGTTTGAAAAGCTACACGATATTGAGAAGGCATTGCAATGGAAGTTAGATGATGATGCTAGAATTATTGATGAAGTTGATATTGGATATTTTTCAAACAGATAAAACACATCAAATACTTTGTATTTTCCTGGCAACATGAAGATGGATAATGGATGATTGGTCTGCTGTACAAATTGGTTTATAATTGATATTCAGTCCAAGCAAGGTCTTATAACATCAAGATCAAATTTTAAAATTGGGAATCAAGTTTCAGCAAATAAGTAACATATTGGAATTTTTTTATTAAATCAGAGGAAATTGACATCAATAATAGAAAGACATAACAAGAGATCCTTTTCAAGGTCATCAAAAGTGAGTCATTGATGTAGCATTTTGTGGTAATCAAGTAGACCCTTTTAGCAAATGCAAGCTCACATGGCTATGTTCTCTGCATAAAGAAAGAGGAGATTCCAATGTGATTCAAGAGGAATATGAGAGTATCCTTGGAGGTCATATGAGGCTTTGCAATTACAATAACCATAATGTGTAATTCATGCCTGGGCAGCCACCGCATTATGCAGAATTTTCTACCTATAGAGGAAACACAACAAATGGTTGAATGTGGTGCACTCCATATTTTAAAAAAGGGGAAATATGCATTTTACCCCTTACTTCTCCATTTCCCAATAGAGTGGGATAGTTTGATGAGACTTCATTTTGAATTTTATGCAGCAGCATATGCGTAGAATGTATTTGTTGACAAGACTTTAGAAGTCTTCAAGCAAATGCAGGACATGCAATTTTGTTTGAAACCGATCCACAATGACATGATTGCAGGGCACACACCAAATAAATGGATTTGTTGAAAATACTCTAGAAACTTTTAAAACATATTAATGACAAACAGAGATGTGTGCAGAGAGCAGTGATGGATAAGTCTTTAGAAACTTTCAAGCAAATGCATTTAGAAAAGGTAGTAGATGGAGTGCCACGCACCTAGCTGTGGGCAAAGATCATGTGTTGAAAAGCCTCAAAAACTTTTTGAAGAGCACGGCTTGAAGAGACACATATGAAGGGAAAAGAGCATGCAAACTGCTTAGCAAGAGCCCGAAGTAAATGTGATCTTGCGGAACACCAGGAGCATAGTAAGACAAAGATGATATGTTGAACAGTTTTTAGAAACTTTCAAGCTGAAAGAGGGAGGATTGTAAGATATATACAAAATTCATTTGTTGAAAGGGCTTTTAAAGCTTCAAAATTCGTGCACCAGCAAGAAGGATGCCATGCTTCAAAACAAAAAATAAATTAAATTGTTGAAAATGATTTAGAAACTTAAAGAAAATGCATCCAGCCAAAGTAAAATCTGTAGGGTATGTACATTCACCAAAAGCAAAGAATGGAGGAGGGTAGCGCATATGCCAAAAATATTTGTTGAAAGAACTTTAAAAAGTTTTTAAGAAAATGCAGGAAAAGATGGATGGTGCACAACCTCCATACAAAAAAATGAGTTGTTAAAAAGCTTAAGTAACTTTCAAGAAAATGTTTGGGTAGGGAAATATAGGAAATGGAGTGGCATATGCACAAAGATATTATTGGAGAAAGCAACACAGGGGGGCATTTCTATAGTAAGAAACATGGAACACTGGAATAAGGTATGGGTATCCATCAGAGTAGGGAGGAAACTATATTAAGGTTTGTTTAAAGAATGTTGGGAGAGGCCATGCCCGTCCTTGGAGACATGGCACTCATTTGTGCCTAACAAAAGAAAGGTACATTAGAAATGGAAATAGAGATCGACCCAACAATGTATGGCAGCCATCACTAGTAAGTGCATTTGTTGAAAAGGGTTAGAAACTTTCAGTAGACACAGTTTAATGTGAAGGAGGCACCACAACTTGCGACCCGCGCAAGAGGATCTGTTGAAAACGCTTCTGAAACTAGTGAGCAAATACAATGAGGGTAGAGGGATCGAGCTACTCTATTAAGAGAAAAGCATTACTGCTATGAGAGGAATGTAGGTAGAGAAACACCAATGCGAATGACATTAGGGTAAACAAAAGAGGGAAAAATAAGATCAACGGCTCAGGATGAGTGTGAAATGTAGAAAAATCTAAACCACACCTCGCCAGATCACCCAAGGAAGATGCAAGCTTGTTAATTCTCACGAAACCATGGGATGAGGCCACGTGGAAGGTGGGTCCCTCATGAAAGTCTTCGATGAGTGAATTAAAACTTTTAAAGAGCCAATGATTTGATTTTTAAATGTTCTCATTGGTTTTAAAAGAAAGGAATTTAAAAAGATTTAAATGTTTCCCAAGAATACAAGGTAGAGGGTGGGCCCGATGGAATATTTTAAAAGCCATCACATTTTAAGTGGTGAGAAGCATTTTAATATACCTAATAAAAGGTGAGTTTAGAAAATTTTAAAATGATGCCTTTTAATATAAAATATTGAAACTCTCCAATATTTTATAGGGTAGATGGTTTAAATATAAAGTGAAAGGTGGAATGCCCATTAAATGGTGGAGTTATTCATTTTTAAAATAAAAGGGGAGTGGAGTGTTTTTACCCAAAAAGGTGAAATATTTTGAATACAAATTGAAGTGGGAAAATGTTTTAATTAAACATTTAAAACACTGTAAGCATGGGTAAAGTCTTGTGGGCCGATGATTAAATGTTAAAGCATTTCACTTTTATTAAGTGAAACTAAAATGCAATGCATTTAAAATGTAAAGGATGTGCACATGAAGTGGCACGGGGAATAAATAAAGTGAATGAATATTCATTGTCTTGAAGGGTTTATTTGCTAAGAATGAAATATAAAATGCAGCCACAACATTAAAAAGAACATAAATAAGAGTTTTTCATGGGCACAAAGGAATGTTTTCTAGCAGCTGGGTAAATAATGGGAATTCATCACATGAGAATTTTTTCTGTTGCACAACAACTTGAGGCAAAGGTAGATTGAGATAAAAAATATGTTGCAAAGAGGAGAGATGAGAGAGGCTTTGCTTGTTGCTGATTAATGGTGGATGAAGATTCTAGATGGCACCATCAAATTGATCTTATGGATACTTTTGTTCCTTCTTATTCTCATTCTCTTCTCTATTGTAAAGGGGGTTCCAATTTCTGAAAGCTCTACAAGTCAGGTAGAAGTTCTTGGTAGAACTATAAAGATAGGGAGAATTGTAATCGCGTCCTTAAATATGGAGTGTTTGTTCTGAGTTATGATTTTATGTTTATATTTTAGTAGATAATTGTCTCCATTTCTAAAATGTAGTGCTCTTTTGGATTCAATAATAAAGATTATTTAAGTCTTTTCATGCACAATTGCTGCATTTGAGTTGCAATAGTTGTTGCCTTCTATTTTCTGAGTGATGTAATTTCTTTAATGAGTGCTAGCTGAACTTATTATTTCCTATTATTCAGGAAATAGTGTAATTGCTTCAACAAATGTGATAGGGGTGTTGTGTTTCAGGTGGATTTGTAAGAATGATTACCAGATAAAGCTGCAGCGGTCTTGTTGTCAAAATTTGGTAATATTTGCATAGATCTTTAGAACATGTTCAACATTGTAAGATGAGAGGTTGGTTATATGATTCTATAGCCTATTTATTGGCACTGGTCAAGTTTAATGCATTTTTTGTTTTTAGTCTGGTCCCAATTCTTTAAATCATAAATCATTTCAATTATGTATGTTGAGTTATGTGTTTGACATGTTCTCCATGTTGGTTAGTGAAATTCACTTAATGTTTTAGCTAATCTTGATTGATATTTTGTGTTTCTTAGCATAATTCTATGAGAGCATCATATATTAAGAAATATTCTATTAATTGTGTGTCTAAATCCTTAGGTATTGCTAAAGGGTCACCCCCCTAGATCTTACAAAGCTTGAAGTGTAGGGGAAATGTGTGTTAATCCCATTTCCTATCAGTTGGACAAATCAACCTTTGAGTCTGAGCATAAGACATTGGCTAAGTCTTTAGGATTCAATTGATTGTATTGATTTGGATAACCAACTAGTTTGCATCATCTTCAAATTCCTTGCAGTTTAGCCACTATATGTGCTTGAAAGTGAAGATTTAGTTAGAAAAAATTAGTTTAGTGTCTAGTTTGGCCAAAAATTGCAAACTAGTATTGTTGGATCATCTCTAATCAAAGGACCAATGGAGAAGGAACTTGCACAGAGAAAGTCACTCTTTAGGACTACATGTAAAATCCAAGGTAAGTGTTGCAAGGTGGTTATTGATTTTGGTAGTATAGACAATTTGGTTTCTCTTAAAATGGTTGATAAGTTTAAATTACAAAGGATTCCTCATGCTAATCCCTACAAGGTTCCTCAGTTAAACAAAGGGCGGCAAGTAGTTGTGAATGAACAAAGTTGGGTTGATTTTCGCATAGGGGGATATAAGGATAAGGTCTTATGTGACATAATTCTAATGATTTTTGTCATTTTCTTTTGGGTAGGCCTTGGAAATATGATAGGAATCCTAGCATGATGGTAGGAAAAAAATATGTCATAGTGAAAGATGGAGTTGCATACACCCTTACACGATTGAAAGAGGAAATTCAAGAATCACAAATGGTTTCTAGTGCTATGTTGGTGAGTGAAAAGGAGTTTGTACAAATCATAGTAAAAGAAGATAAAGGATTTGTGAGCATAAACCACCCTAGGGTTGTTATGATAGGAACTACTTGGTTGAAGAGTAACCATTGGAGGTTCAAGATTTGTTGAAGGCGCATATTAATATGATGGTAGATGACCTTCCAAGGATAGGTACTAGTCCTCATGTAAGATTTCTAGGTTGGGAAGACAAATATTTCAAAGTTATTGAAGATGCTAAGCATTTGCAATTGGAATATGAAGAGCAACCCATATTATCTTTGCATTACTTAGGTAGTTTGGTGAAGGTAACCCAATACAAGAGGATGTTAGGAGGATAAATTATCAGTTAGAGGTTCCATTTTCTATTTTGCAATCTGATATGAACAAAGACAAGGAAAATGCCATTGATTGTGTAGATCTGAGGGAGAGAGCAACATTGCACATTACAAGTTTGGATGACATATGGTGTGTGGTTGATTCTCAGTCCAATCCCCTTCCACATTTGGGAATTGATACCATTGAAAAAGTGAGGACTCAATATTTTATGTTTTCCCTTGAGGTTGAATAATAGACACATTCATTGTAGGAGTTCCAAAAGGGTATGTTGCAATACCATTGATCAAGAAACCATGTTTGATGCAATGATGGTTAGAGGTAAAGAGAAGGGGTAGGATGCCTTGGTTGAGATGGTAACCTTGATGGGTGAGAAGCCTAAATTCAAAATGAAACAATCTATTGAAGTGGGGAAAGGTTCCACTGCATTCTATGCCATCAATAAAGTAGAAAGGGATCAATTACAAGTTGGAGGTAGCAAATTCAAGCAAAGGGAAGTTGTGAGCAAAAGAGCCCTTGATTTTAAGGTTGCAAATTTAGTTTTGATTTGTACACTTAACAGGTGGATGTTGTTGCAAGTTATGATGTAGCTTCTCAAGAATTTGTAGATGATGAGTGGTTCATGGTGTAATTTTACTGTTGTAGGTCTTAACTCAAGTGGAACTTGATTTCTTTTTTCTCCTTTGGGAAGTATGGTGCAGGGGCACCCATAGGCCATTTTGTGCCTCAGATGGTCCAAAATTGGAATTTTGCATTGTTTTGTGTTGTTTTCAAGTAATAAGGTCTTTTAATACCATTTCATGTTAGTTGGAGTCTATTGGGTGAAAATTATGTAATCAACTTTAAGATTACACAACTTGGACTTCAATTACGGCCTGTGAGATATATGAATCTCTCCTCTCGGAGGAGGCGCCCTTCTTCTGCTAAGAGAAACAAAGTAAATCAAACAAATAATTACAAAATGTACACGAAATTCATGGAGTGGGGGGTGTGTTACATTCATCCTTCTCTCTTTTTTCAGAGAAGATGTTTACAATGCTTCACCGTTGGAAGTTCAAAATTCTTAATAACCTAAAACTAACCACTAGCAGTAATACCAATAGCTCTATCCCGTCAAAGCGAAGCGTAGAGATACCAGAAGTAATTAACAACAAACAAATAAATTAAAAAGGGAAAGCTCACGAAGGCACAAAGTCGTTCAGTAGCTTTATCAATGTTGGATTTGCATAAACGTACCGTTTGCTACGTTAGAAGCACAAAGTCTTCTTAGACGCAACAATTCTTCAAACAGCATGAACGATTACAAGCACAAAGTCTTGTAGATCATCCAACAAGAGTGTCAATAGCACGAACGATTACAAGCACAAAGTCTTGTAGATCCTTCGACAAAGTATCCAAGAGAATGAATAATTATAAGCACACAGTCTTATAGATTATCCAACAAGAACATGCAAGAGTATAAATGATTATAAGCGCAAAGTCTTATAGATCACTCAACCAATGATAAACAAAATAACAATGCAATCTAAATAATAGATGTAACGCAAAGTTTACATCAACCACTTAGAGTCTTTCAGATTCCTCGAACTAATCACTACCAAATCCAAATCCCAACTTACAAAAGTATTGAATCAGCGCCAAAGATATGCTTGCAATCCCTTTTTCTTCGTGATTGAATCTCATTCACAAAAGTATAGTATAAAGTTTCACAAGTTCCAACACAAGGGCAACACCGTTGCCAAAGACTAAAAGATCCATTGTGAACATG
>VDFB02270651.1:637722216-637746124 GCA_007258455.2 Sequoia sempervirens | reverse complement strand
CAAGGAAGTGAACTGTTTGATAAAATGCTTTGGTAAACATGTATGATAAATGTAGTAGCATAGAGAAGGAAACAAACTATTTGAAAAAATTCCTCAAAGAAATGTGGTCTCATGGTGATGGAATGCCATGACAATCCACAACAATTTTCTTGTCATGGAATTCCACCACCATGAGACCACATTTCTTTGAGGCATTTTTTTTCAAATAGTTCATTCCCTTGTGTATACTATTGCTTACTATTATGCTATGATAGATTTTTTCTAAGCATCCATAGCTTATTTGAAAGCACCTATTTTAGGCTTTTAGCCATAGCAGCAAGGCAATGAACTGTTTGATAAAATGCTTTGTTAGACATGTATGAAAAATGTGTTAGCATAGACAAGGCAGTGAACTCTTTGAAAAAATGCCTCAAAGAAATGAGTTCTCATGGTGATGGCATGGCACGACGAATTCCATGACAAGCAAATTGCTATGGATTGTCATGGCATTCCATCACCATTGAGACCACATTTCTTTGAGGCTTTATTTCAAACAGTTTGCTGCCTTTTCTATGCTATTGCTTATTAGTATGTTTTGATAGTTTTTTTCCAAGCATCCATACCTTTTTTGGAAGCACCTATTTTAGGATTTTAGCCATAGCAAAAAGGAAGTGAACTGTTTGATAAAATGCTTTGGTAAACATGTATGATAAATGTAGTAGCATAGAGAAGGCATCGAACTATTTGAAAAAATGCCTCAAAGAAATGTGGTATCATGGTGATGGAATGCCATGACAATCCACAACAATTTGCTTGTCATGGCATTCCACTACCATGAGACCACATGTCTTTGAGGTATTTTTAACAAATAGTTAATTCCCTTGTCTATGCTATTGCTTACTATTATGCTATGATAGATATGTTCTAAGCATCCATATCTTGTTTTAAAATCACCTGTTTTAGGCTTTTAGCCATAGCACCAAGGCAATGAACTATTTCATAAAATGCTTTGTTAGACATGCATGAAAAATGTGTTAGCATAGACAAGGCAGTGAACTCTTTAAAAAAATTCCTCAAAGAAATGTGGTCTCATGGTGATGGAATGGCATGACGAATGCCATGACAAGGAAATTGTTGTGGATTGTCATGGCATTCCATCACCATTGAGACCACATTTCTTTGAGGCATTTTTTCAAACAGTTCACTACCTTGTCTATGATATTGCTTACTATTATGCTTTTGATAGATTTTTTCCAAGCATCCATAGCTTGTTCGAAAGCACTTGTTTTAGGCTTTCAACCATAGCAACAAGGCAACACTTGAACTATTTGACAAAATGCTTTGGTAGACATGTATGAAAAATGTGGTAGTATAGACAACGCAATGAACTGTTTAAAAAAATGCCTCAAAGAAATATGATCTCATAGAATGCCATGAAAACCAAATGCAATTGGCAGCTGCTCCTAGTTATTAGTTATGCAATGTGAAGTAATTGCATAACTACTTAGGTTGACTTTGTAAATACTATATTGTAATTGAAATTTTGTCATCTATAAGCATCTAGTTATTAGTTATGAAATGTGAAGCAATGCTTTCAATTTGAAAGATGTGCAATGCAATGTAATCAACGTTATGAATATAAACTACAGAAATCTATTTTTTACTAAGTTACCGGTTTGTTTTTGGGTTTGGGATCAGGTTCAAGAACCCGGTTCGCCAATTCGGGAAATTTTTTTGGGGGGTTGGGTTCGTTTTGGGTTTGGTAATACAAAAACATATAAAAATCAGAAATATATACATATTTGCAGCAGTAATCAAGTTCAGAATACACCACCATATTAATGGTCAAATAACATAGCAAAAATACACCACCACTTTCATAGTGAAATATTAAAATATTAGTGATCTACTCGAATGTCATGATACAAAATTATATATTAAAGTTCAAACATAAAAATGTCAAGTGTTTACAATCAGCCATTATTGATCATGGATCAATCTGAAAAGTGTGAACATTTTTCTGTGTGCAAGGCAAACAAGAAAATAGTGTTACATAATTATTTACATTGTGAAAGAGCCAAAACCTTTTTCTTGCAGATCGTAGAATCTTGATTTTTGCGTCCCACTTTGGAAACTAAACTATCCTAAGTCAAGTGAATGATTGACTAAGAAGTCCATGAGAAAGAAATTTCGATAAACTACATGCAATCCTGTTGCAATTTCTTTCCTTGGGAAAGGGTGCAAAGTTTTTCTGTGGAGAATCCTTTAGAGTTTGAACGCATTAATAATTCCTTGAAGATAGACTTAGCCAAATATGTCATCTAGGTTTGAAGCTTTTAGGTAAAATGTTTGCTTCTTTAAATTTTGTTCAAAATTCAAGATGCAAGCTCTCCTCCCTTAGGGAAGAGAAGGCCTATCAAACCTAACACTCTTATGCAACACTTCTTAAGTTCTTGTTGATGCAATATTAGATGTGAAGTTTCAAATAGGCATGGTTATATAAATTCTCATCTCACGACTATCAGCATCAAATTAAGAATTTTCAATCTTTATGGTCTAGACAAAGAAGTGGAGTAGTTCCAATGCTAAATTTTATTGTGAATCTCTTTGCTATGAGTGGTTCAAAAATGAGAAATATTCACAATATGTGCTAGGAAGGAGTATAAGTCCATAAGATCGGTATGCAAGAACTAAGAATCACAAAATTGTCTTACATTTGACTTCCAAACACATAAATTTTCACACTTTTCAATGTTCACATAAGTCAAAAGTATATGTGCGTTAAGTTGTAAATTATACACTTGAATACACGTTACTCATATCAATTGAACCATGAATTTAAATGCAAATATGGACATCATCGATAAAAAAATATTTGTATTAACCAAATAGCAATGTACGCATACATCAATATATGTCAATATAAGTATAAAATATAGTTACAAAATAGCCATATAGGCTTACGAGAATGCCATATAGGCATACAATGTCAAATATATCCAACACAAAATATGTACAAAATTGCCATGTAGGCATACAACAAAGGGTTTTATGCATTCAAATTCATTTCTCCATGCCTGTTCAAAAGCACTTTTTCTTTCCTTTGTTACGACCGGGATGGCTTATAATCACAATTGCTTCTACTATGCTCGAGGAGGCTCCTGCTGCTCCTCCTATGATTTAGCTCCTGGTCAAGTTTCAACTGTTACAATAAGAAGTAAAGACATTAATATATAGAAAGTACATTATAAAAATTAATATATTTAACAAAATAATCACTTACGACCATCTCACGATCACTCTCCTCGATGGAAATATTTGCACGCCGATGGTTAGGCGTGCTCAAGCCCTGTATAAACCATCCAAATAGGAATTAAACTACAAATCAATAATGGTTTGATTTTTCACTAGAACTAGTTCATCTATAACAATGAATGTAAATGTAAATTTAGTAATTTACCTCATACCTCCCCTATCAGAGCCATCGAGGATTGTATAGCAGAGGAAACACCAATATCCATTTCCCTCGTAATGTTTGGTGGTGTTTCTGTCACCAACATTTGAAAATAAAACAACAAATTATTCAATCACAAAAAAGTTACAATAGCGATCCATGTGATGACTTATAACGTATGATATCTAATGAACAAAAATTTGAGTACAAGTATTAAACAGATATATTTCTGATTATTAGTTATCGAATTTGAAGTAATGCTTTGAGTTTGAATGATGTGTAATGCAACATAACCAACAAATGAATATAAACATCACAAATCTATTAAACTTAGAATTCATTACTTAAGTTCTCTTTTAATTCTATATTACCTTCGTGAACGTTTGATCAAATCTACTACCACTCGGAGGTGTTTCCTTGAAACCTCCAACAGTACCTTGTTCAACATCCAAAATCACATATTAAAATACCATTCGTAAAACAATGCTATTAACACATGTAATAAATTTATAATTGTTTACTAACTTTACATACCCCAGCAATAGGTGTACTGCAAAAATAAGTAGGTGGATGACTGGTGTATCTAGTCTCTACACTATGACCCTGCAATTTTATTAAAATAGTAAAACTAAATTAGTTAATCTTACATTTCACAATCAAAATTTAATAAATTAAATTCAATGAACATGTTGAATTTTACCCGAGTGTCAATGCCATATGCATCATGCAAAATGTCAGCCATCCTCTCCATCCCTGTAGATGCATAGAGATCAGGCTACGTAGTAGCATATGGATCCTACATAGCACCCTCCTGAGTGTCGGTAGGGTCATACGAACAAGTCGTCCCACAAGATTGACACGCATGGGTTCGAAGGCCACCACCTGAAGACTCCCCTGGATGGAATTGTACAATAGGGCTAGTGTGATGGATGACACTCTGGATCAAAGTTGTGATCGCCTACAATGTCTCTATGTCAGAACTCTCCTTCACAATGACAAGCATCACAATCTGCTCACGAGGCAGCCTAGCGAGAGGTCGTCTCCCTTGCCGCATAGGATCTGGCTGTGCACCAGGCCTATCCTGAGCTGACCCCCAACCTCTCCCCTGGAACTCCCTCATATCAAAATAATTTGGGATTTGGTTCAATACAAACTCACTATATAGTTTCCTAAGAAAATATTGGGGGACTTCACAATTATTGCACGGTGGGTAATCAAAGACCATATACCATCTTTCATAAAAATGGTTCTTAATCTCTTGGTGGTGGCACCAATGAATAGGAAACCTCTTTGCATTGAGGGTAAGATTTTGATTTGTTTTAGGGTCAGTGAATAGAGAGCACAAATCACCTTTAGTAATTTTTAAATATTTTACTTGTTTATATGATAATTTGTCTGCATAATATGCCCTGGCTGTCCTCCTCCTATTTTGCCATCTAGATATATTTTGGGTGATTGCATCTACATTTTTTAACATGTCTTTCAATGAATTTTCTAGAAGCATTCTTTCTGTGGTTGAAGCATTTGGATCACTCAACCTACTGATAAGATCATCAAGTTGTTTTCTATTGTTCTCAATTGCACTCAAATTTTCTTGAGTGCCAGGAGGGAATTGAGAGAATGGTGGGGGAGGTTGATTTTGTTGAGGATTTTTCTGTTGAGGATTTACCTCCTCTTCTTGTTGAAGATTTGTAGGATTTCCTACAAATTTTTTAAAAAATAATAAAATCTAACCTAAAACAAACAAAATCAATTTCAAACTAACAAATTGAAAACAAATAGAAAACAATACTTACCTCCCGCATCTCTTCATCGTCATGGCACCATATTTGCAAACAAAATCCAACTATTCTTGATGAAATTTGTAGAAATCCTTCCCCCTAGAACGCGAGTGCGAAAGTGAGGATTTTTGGCCACGGGAAGAGCTGAGAAACAGTAAAGAGAAAATGATACACATTTGACATTTTTTTTCTTTTAAAATCACATAACGTGCTCTCATTATAATGCGCTCTTGTTATAGGTTATGTATTTCAATTTTTTTTTACAAAAGTGCACTCAACTTATGCACCCACTGCATATTTTCTTGTAATTTTTTTCCAAGTAAATAATTAATTATGAATTTTTATTACAACTTTTAGAAAATATAAAACTCATATGTCTAACCACCTTAACTTTGTCAAAACTTGATGAAATTCAATTTTTCTTTTTAATCCTATAGTATGAGGCATAGAATGTGATGCATGTTTTGGATTCAAAAATGTGATACCTTGAAAGTTATAGATGTTTTTAATCGGTCTATTAATCAGACTTTAGTCGTAATTTAAATAGAAATGAATAATAGTTACTATTAAATTCAAAGTGCATAATTTATATTGGTGGAAAGCTTGAGAGTCTCCTTTAAAACCCTTTTCATTTCAAAAATTTTGGGTAAAAGTTGTCACCACATACCCATCAGTTGCCACTTTTGCCCCATCATGATCCCCGCACATACCCTCCCATATTTTATTATAGGAATTGAATACTTATCCACTTGAAATTTTCTCATTTTGGGGAAGACCTAAAATAACATTGATCGATATTCCCATTAATAGATATATGAGAATTTTTTGGATCCTTAACTCGTGATTTATTCTAATTTAAAACAATATATTTGTAACATATGGATGAGTGAGTGTGATTTATAGCACCACTTCATGGTTTATTTCAAAGGAAAATAATGGAATCCTTTGAATGACCTACCAGTGGTTCATTGTTCAACATTGCTTGTTGTTGCATGTGTGAATGAAATTCTACATTTGGACATTCTTTACTAAAATAACCAAACAAATGGAATGTTGCACAAATTGGTTCAAGAGTTTCTATGAAAATTTTAATCCCACACCCTTTGACAAATTCAATTTAAATGATGATAGAAATTCCTTTGTTGCATCTAGAAGAACACATGTCTTCTCACAGGCAAGGAAAGGCTCTAAAAGAATTTGAGATCGCTTGGTAAAATACCTAGATTGATTACCAAGAATTTCCACTATTTTTGGTTTTGTAAATTCTAGCTTAAAGAGAGTGAAGTTGGACCCAAAGTGGAATAAATTTTATTGCAAAAGTAGATGGTTATAGTTTGGAGTCCATGGTCAATATAGAGGCCTCAACTTTCTATAATCCAAGACTTAGCTTTATAAACCTCATCCCTCGATCCTAGAAGAAGAAATAAATACAAAGAAACCCTTCCATTGATCTATATAAAATACTTAATTTAGTCTTGACCATTCATCAAATATCCATTCATTTAAAAAGATTTTTCTTAGGGATAAAGTTCTAGAACTTACATATTAGCTCTTTCTTGTGAATATTTTTAATCCGTAGAGAAATAAAATCATTTGGGAATGTAACATTCAAAGTACCCTTTGGAATACTCTATCAAGGGGTAGGTAGGTGAGCAGGTCATTGCTTTTATCATTGATTCTAAAACTTTGACTACTCTGGTACCCATTTTTTCCTTGCACCCATTCTTGGCACCCATTTTCTCCTTTCACTTGTTCTTGGTATGATTTTTGATGAGGGTCGTGTTGGAGGAAGCTTCTAATGGTTGTAATTTTTTTGATTGAAGGGGGCACCTTTCGAAATGGTAATGTTATTGGGAAATGTGGCTAAAAGGGGAATAGTATTTGGATAAGTAGTTGGACCCCATTTAGTAGCTTTTAATGCATCCTCCTCTTGTAAAGGATTATCTTCAAATCAGAAACTGACGTCATGATAGTTAGGGTTTCCTTGTTTCAAAAAAAATATTCTTTGATAGAATGAACCATAGGGACATCAAGTGCTAGTGATTCTTGTTAAAATTCTACAGATTTTACTAATACAGTACATAGCAATAATAAGAGTAGAAAAGAGAGGGAAATATAGAACACACACATGCACAAGGAGACACCTAATTTACGTGGAAAACCTAATGAGGGAAAAACCATGGTGAGAGTTAACTCATAATATAAGGATTTCTACAAAAGAGACATGCAAGAATCCTCACTACCTTAGAGAAAGATACAAAGGACTTACAACACTAAAGTACCAACCAACTAGATAAGAGAAAGATAAAAAGGACCTGATGAGATTTACTATCTTAGATTAGGATACAAAATATTTATCAGAGAATTATAATGAATGCCAAGACAACACTCTATTGATTGAGGCATTACAACACAATTGATATTTCCTTTTGCAATATTTAGTACTATCTCTACTAGATATTTATTAAAATTATCAAAAACACTTGTACACTTCTTCATTTTGTTATACTCAAAATGATATTGCATTTATATCCACTACAAAACTTCAAAACTTCAATTAGGTCAACTAAGAAAAGGATAAAACAATGAATTGAATTGGTCAACCACCAATGCATAATGTGATCCTATCCAAAAGATAGAGATAGAGATGACCAAAAAAGATATTAACACTTCTTCCAATGCTATCCAAAAAAAATTACATTGAGGTGTACATCTACCTAAGTCGACATCAAGGAAACATGTGGATGTAACTTTGAAGGACATAACCAGTCAGCCCATAAACACACTTTCAATTGACTTGATACAATTCCAAGTAGGATAGGTTCTAGGACCCAAATCTATTATAGCACATATTCCATTACTGGAGTAGACCCCCAAGCATATAGTGCATGCAAGGGAATAAGAATTGTCAACCAGATATCCACAAATAACCTAGAAATCCAAGTAAACACTTAGTGTGGCACCAAAGTGACCAATTAGAAACATGTGGATCACATGGGGATGTTCCTTGAACATCCAACATCACTTCCATATACTTAATTCATAGTATCATGCCTTCTATAGCCACCACAAATGAAGAAAATATAGAGTACTTTATTCAAGAAACACAAAATGCTTAATCATGAGATATAACATTAACATATTAGCTTACAGACCACTTCAACATAAGAGATTGGAGTTAAGACACTACATAAAAATTGAGAAAATATTCACCAAACTACAAGAGTAGAGGCATCAATGCAGAGAAATGTGAAGCATTTCATGGACCATTCTACACAACCAATAAAACTACCAACCTTCTATAATTCACAAAAATCTCCTTGGAAATATAGGTGACCTAAAAATATAGGAGTGCAACATCCAAAAAATACTAACATTGCATACCAAATTGCAAGACCAAAATTTGAATAGCAGAGGAATGCAGAGCATTCTCTTGGATAGAGTTCAATGCAACTTCCTAAACCAGAACTTCCTTTCAACAACACATACATTGTCAAGAACATTAGGAGAGAGAAAAATACAAACTATATACCTTCAACAACATCTGTCCATCATTATTCATGCTTCTAATCCTCATCTTAATTCTTCTAATGCTTGTTTGAATATATCATTATGAAATCAACTCTATTGACAACAATAATACATTATATGAACATCAACAATTGTTCTTTGATATGACATGACATCTAACCATGAACTTCATTTACTCTTATTTAGATAAGTCATGACATCCAATCATGAGCTTCAACCACTCTTCTTTAGATAAGGCATGACATCCAACCATGAAATTCATCAACACTCTTTTAGATAAGGTGTGACATCCAACCATGAACTTCACCACCAATATTATCCCAAACTAAATATATCCATGACAACCAATACCAAGGACTAACCACCTTCCAATAATCAATGTTGGCATAAATGCCAACTACATATAACAATCCTTGACATGATAACAACTGCTAGCAATCTCCATAGTGCTGACATGAATGACAACAACTACCACTAATTATACAAGGTTGATGTAGAGTAGGGGTATGAAATATCCTAACACACAAAAAAACACTCTTTCAAACCCTTAGTCATCAACTGGTGGGTTTTCCTTCACTAACCCTCATTATTGCTAATAGCCTTTCAAAAAGGAATTTTTGGACATATCTCTTAAGGCATAACTAATCTATAGAAGGGAGGCATGTTTTAGATACCCATTTGGCCATTTTCAAATATAACCAAAATATAGGTAGGGTTCTTTTGTACAGTTGGCCTCAAAAATTGGTTGTCCCACTTCTTGACTAGGCCTAATTAAGCCACTAGGTATGGCACAACTAAGTTAAAGAATTAAAAATGTATCTACACCTATTCCAACACATTCAACATATCCTATAAGGTCTAAATCAACTACTCTTACCACAAGAATTATTCTCCAAAAACCTACAATAAAATACACCAAGTTTCTAGGGTTCCTAGGTTTGATACATGAAGATATCAGACCATTGCAGCAAGTCCATAGTGCCAAAATCCATCTCCTACCTCTGCAACATTGCAACATAAAATTACACACCAAGATAATACAGTCCACCAAGTTTCATGGAGTTCTACTAGTGGAATGGAGTTTTCTACATTTTATTCACTCACTAGTTACCCTACATAGGGTTTAGACTAATCTGAAGCAAAATCAACACAACTTACTCGAATCATAATGAAATTAAATGAAACCAATGCCAAATGAAAGTAGATTAAATACCCTATCATCCATAATTGATTTTGGATAAGTACAGGATTGTACAGATATGTACTACATCAATGAACAAAAAAGAAACGCTTAAAAATGCATAAAATAGAATTATTTTATTGCTCCAACTCCCAAAATTTCATCAACCAAAATTCTCTTTGACCATACAAGGATTTTTAAAGAATTGAAAATAATTTTCCAATGGTTATCAACCACTTTTCAAATTATATAAACTAACAAAAACATCATTATGTTCATTTTTGACAAAAACACAAAAAGTTGCTTGACAACATTGTGCAACTTTGACATTTTTTGCATTTAGACTCTACCATTCACCTAATGACTCAACCTAGACTCCAACTAACATGAAATGGTATTAAAAGACCTTATTACTTGAAAACAACACAAAACAATGCAAAATTCCAATTTTGGACCATCTGAGGCACAAAATGGCCTATGGGTGCCCCTGCACCATACTTCCCAAAGGAGAAAAAAGAAATCAAGTTCCACTTGAGTTAAGACCTACAACAGTAAAATTACACCATGAACCACTCATCATCTACAAATTCTTGAGAAGCTACATCATAACTTGCAACAACATCCACCTGTTAAGTGTACAAATCAAAACTAAATTTGCAACCTTAAAATCAAGGGCTCTTTTGCTCACAACTTCCCTTTGCTTGAATTTGCTACCTCCAACTTGTAATTGATCCCTTTCTACTTTATTGATGGCATAGAATGCAGTGGAACCTTTCCCCACTTCAATAGATTGTTTCATTTTGAATTTAGGCTTCTCACCCATCAAGGTTACCATCTCAACCAAGGCATCCTACCCCTTCTCTTTACCTCTAACCATCATTGCATCAAACATGGTTTCTTGATCAATGGTATTGCAACATACCCTTTTGGAACTCCTACAATGAATGTGTCTATTATTCAACCTCAAGGGAAAACATAAAATATTGAGTCCTCACTTTTTCAATGGTATCAATTCCCAAATGTGGAAGGGGATTGGACTGAGAATCAACCACACACCATATGTCATCCAAACTTGTAATGTGCAATGTTGCTCTCTCCCTCAGATCTACACAATCAATGGCATTTTCCTTGTCTTTGTTCATATCAGATTGCAAAATAGAAAATGGAACCTCTAACTGATAATTTATCCTCCTAACATCCTCTTGTATTGGGTTACCTTCACCAAACTACCTAAGTAATGCAAAGATAATATGGGTTGCTCTTCATATTCCAATTGCAAATGCTTAGCATCTTCAATAACTTTGAAATATTTGTCTTCCCAACCTAGAAATCTTACATGAGGACTAGTACCTATCCTTGGAAGGTCATCTACCATCATATTAATATGCGCCTTCAACAAATCTTGAACCTCCAATGGTTACTCTTCAACCAAGTAGTTCCTATCATAACAACCCTAGGGTGGTTTATGCTCACAAATCCTTTATCTTCTTTTACTATGATTTGTACAAACTCCTTTTCACTCACCAACATAGCACTAGAAACCATTTGTGATTCTTGAATTTCCTCTTTCAATCGTGTAAGGGTGTATGCAACTCCATCTTTCACTATGACATATTTTTTTCCTACCATCATGCTAGGATTCCTATCATATTTCCAAGGCCTACCCAAAAGAAAATGACAAAAATCATTAGAATTATGTCACATAAGACCTTATCCTTATATCCCCCTATGCGAAAATCAACCCAACTTTGTTCATTCACAACTACTTGCCGCCCTTTGTTTAACTGAGGAACCTTGTAGGGATTAGCATGAGGAATCCTTTGTAATTTAAACTTATCAACCATTTTAAGAGAAACCAAATTGTCTATACTACCAAAATCAATAACCACCTTGCAACACTTACCTTGGATTTTACATGTAGTCCTAAAGAGTGACTTTCTCTGTGCAAGTTCCTTCTCCATTGGTCCTTTGATTAGAGATGATCCAACAATACTAGTTTGCAATTTTTGGCCAAACTAGACACTAAACTAATTTTTTCTAACTAAATCTTCACTTTCAAGCACATATAGTGGCTAAACTGCAAGGAATTTGAAGATGATGCAAACTAGTTGGTTATCCAAATCAATACAATCAATTGAATCCTAAAGACTTAGCCAATGTCTTATGCTCAGACTCAAAGGTTGATTTGTCCAACTGATAGGAAATGGGATTAACACACATTTCCCCTACACTTCAAGCTTTGTAAGATCTAGGGGGGTGACCCTTTAGCAATACCTAAGGATTTAGACACACAATTAATAGAATATTTCTTAATATATGATGCTCTCATAGAATTATGCTAAGAAACACAAAATATCAATCAAGATTAGCTAAAACATTAAGTGAATTTCACTAACCAACATGGAGAACATGTCAAACACATAACTCAACATACATAATTGAAATGATTTATGATTTAAAGAATTGGGACCAGACTAAAAACAAAAAATGCATTAAACTTGACCAGTGCCAATAAATAGGCTATAGAATCATATAACCAACCTCTCATCTTACAATGTTGAACATGTTCTAAAGATCTATGCAAATATTACCAAATTTTGACAACAAGACCGCTGCAGCTTTATCTGGTAATCATTCTTACAAATCCACCTGAAACACAACACCCCTATCACATTTGTTGAAGCAATTACACTATTTCCTGAATAATAGGAAATAATAAGTTCAGCTAGCACTCATTAAAGAAATTACATCACTCAGAAAATAGAAGGCAACAACTATTGCAACTCAAATGCAGCAATTGTGCATGAAAAGACTTAAATAATCTTTATTATTGAATCCAAAAGAGCACTACATTTTAGAAATGGAGACAATTATCTACTAAAATATAAACATAAAATCATAACTCAGAACAAACACTCCATATTTAAGGACGCGATTACAATTCTCCCTATCTTTATAGTTCTACCAAGAACTTCTACCTGACTTGTAGAGCTTTCAGAAATTGGAACCCCCTTTACAATAGAGAAGAGAATGAGAATAAGAAGGAACAAAAGTATCCATAAGATCAATTTGATGGTGCCATCTAGAATCTTCATCCACCATTAATCAGCAACAAGCAAAGCCTCTCTCATCTCTCCTCTTTGCAACATATTTTTTATCTCAATCTACCTTTGCCTCAAGTTGTTGTGCAACAGAAAAAATTCTCATGTGATGAATTCCCATTATTTACCCAGCTGCTAGAAAACATTCCTTTGTGCCCATGAAAAACTCTTATTTATGTTCTTTTTAATGTTGTGGCTGCATTTTATATTTCATTCTTAGCAAATAAACCCTTCAAGACAATGAATATTCATTCACTTTATTTATTCCCCGTGCCACTTCATGTGCACATCCTTTACATTTTAAATGCATTGCATTTTAGTTTCACTTAATAAAAGTGAAATGCTTTAACATTTAATCATCGGCCCACAAGACTTTACCCATGCTTACAGTGTTTTAAATGTTTAATTAAAACATTTTCCCACTTCAATTTGTATTCAAAATATTTCACCTTTTTGGGTAAAAACACTCCACTCCCCTTTTATTTTAAAAATGAATAACTCCACCATTTAATGGGCATTCCACCTTTCACTTTATATTTAAACCATCTACCCTATAAAATATTGGAGAGTTTCAATATTTTATATTAAAAGGCATCATTTTAAAATTTTCTAAACTCACCTTTTATTAGGTATATTAAAATGCTTCTCACCACTTAAAATGTGATGGCTTTTAAAATATTCCATCGGGCCCACCCTCTACCTTGTATTCTTGGGAAACATTTAAATCTTTTTAAATTCCTTTCTTTTAAAACCAATGAGAACATTTAAAAATCAAATCATTGGCTCTTTAAAAGTTTTAATTCACTCATCGAAGACTTTCATGAGGGACCCACCTTCCACGTGGCCTCATCCCATGGTTTCGTGAGAATTAACAAGCTTGCATCTTCCTTGGGTGATCTGGCGAGGTGTGGTTTAGATTTTTCTACATTTCACACTCATCCTGAGCCGTTGATCTTATTTTTCCCTCTTTTGTTTACCCTAATGTCATTCGCATTGGTGTTTCTCTACCTACATTCCTCTCATAGCAGTAATGCTTTTCTCTTAATAGAGTAGCTCGATCCCTCTACCCTCATTGTATTTGCTCACTAGTTTCAGAAGCGTTTTCAACAGATCCTCTTGCGCGGGTCGCAAGTTGTGGTGCCTCCTTCACATTAAACTGTGTCTACTGAAAGTTTCTAACCCTTTTCAACAAATGCACTTACTAGTGATGGCTGCCATACATTGTTGGGTCGATCTCTATTTCCATTTCTAATGTACCTTTCTTTTGTTAGGCACAAATGAGTGCCATGTCTCCAAGGACGGGCATGGCCTCTCCCAACATTCTTTAAACAAACCTTAATATAGTTTCCTCCCTACTCTGATGGATACCCATACCTTATTCCAGTGTTCCATGTTTCTTACTATAGAAATGCCCCCCTGTGTTGCTTTCTCCAATAATATCTTTGTGCATATGCCACTCCATTTCCTATATTTCCCTACCCAAACATTTTCTTGAAAGTTACTTAAGCTTTTTAACAACTCATTTTTTTGTATGGAGGTTGTGCACCATCCATCTTTTCCTGCATTTTCTTAAAAACTTTTTAAAGTTCTTTCAACAAATATTTTTGGCATATGCGCTACCCTCCTCCATTCTTTGCTTTTGGTGAATGTACATACCCTACAGATTTTACTTTGGCTGGATGCATTTTCTTTAAGTTTCTAAATCATTTTCAACAATTTAATTTATTTTTTGTTTTGAAGCATGGCATCCTTCTTGCTGGTGCACGAATTTTGAAGCTTTAAAAGCCCTTTCAACAAATGAATTTTGTATATATCTTACAATCCTCCCTCTTTCAGCTTGAAAGTTTCTAAAAACTGTTCAACATATCATCTTTGTCTTACTATGCTCCTGGTGTTCCGCAAGATCACATTTACTTCGGGCTCTTGCTAAGCAGTTTGCATGCTCTTTTCCCTTCATATGTGTCTCTTCAAGCCGTGCTCTTCAAAAAGTTTTTGAGGCTTTTCAACACATGATCTTTGCCCACAGCTAGGTGCGTGGCACTCCATCTACTACCTTTTCTAAATGCATTTGCTTGAAAGTTTCTAAAGACTTATCCATCACTGCTCTCTGCACACATCTCTGTTTGTCATTAATATGTTTTAAAAGTTTCTAGAGTATTTTCAACAAATCCATTTATTTGGTGTGTGCCCTGCAATCATGTCATTGTGGATCGGTTTCAAACAAAATTGCATGTCCTGCATTTGCTTGAAGACTTCTAAAGTCTTGTCAACAAATACATTCTACGCATATGCTGCTGCATAAAATTCAAAATGAAGTCTCATCAAACTATCCCACTCTATTGGGAAATGGAGAAGTAAGGGGTAAAATGCATATTTCCCCTTTTTTAAAATATGGAGTGCACCACATTCAACCATTTGTTGTGTTTCCTCTATAGGTAGAAAATTCTGCATAATGCGGTGGCTGCCCAGGCATGAATTACACATTATGGTTATTGTAATTGCAAAGCCTCATATGACCTCCAAGGATACTCTCATATTCCTCTTGAATCACATTGGAATCTCCTCTTTCTTTATGCAGAGAACATAGCCATGTGAGCTTGCATTTGCTAAAAGGGTCTACTTGATTACCACAAAATGCTACATCAATGACTCACTTTTGATGACCTTGAAAAGGATCTCTTGTTATGTCTTTCTATTATTGATGTCAATTTCCTCTGATTTAATAAAAAAATTCCAATATGTTACTTATTTGCTGAAACTTGATTCCCAATTTTAAAATTTGATCTTGATGTTATAAGACCTTGCTTGGACTGAATATCAATTATAAACCAATTTGTACAGCAGACCAATCATCCATTATCCATCTTCATGTTGCCAGGAAAATACAAAGTATTTGATGTGTTTTATCTGTTTGAAAAATATCCAATATCAACTTCATCAATAATTCTAGCATCATCATCTAACTTCCATTGCAATGCCTTCTCAATATCGTGTAGCTTTTCAAACTACCCTGCCAGGATCAGAGTGTTGTGACTTTTTCCATGGTAACTTAAAAGAAACACCATTTTCATGTGTGTGCTTTGGAACAAAGTCATTTTAAAGTTTAATTCAAGGTTCTTGTGGTTGTGTGTTTGAAAGCATCCTAATTGAGCATCATTCTCACATACATTATTTGCAATTTCAAACTTTTGGGACAATAATTGACAAGCATTGTTATGAGTATTGATAAAAATTTATGCATTGTCAATTCACCATCATTTACTGCTCTTACAACCCTAACTGAAAAGTTCATTCAAAGCACTTCATAACTATTTAAAGCATGTCGGGTCCCATATGGCCCAGCTAAAAAAAAAATGTTTTCAAACAACTTTTATGCTCAATCAGCTCAACACTACTTTTGAATGAATCTGGCACGGAAATTTGAAATGGGTTGTCATCAAAAGCTACTTTTTGGCACTTTTGCAAAATGAGCAAAACTGGACAAGTTGGCTCTAGAATCAGCCTAGGAAGCTGGTCAAACGAACTCTTGGAGTCACCAAAACTTGTAAGCATGTGGACATCAGACCCAAGAATTGAGTGCAATAGATGGATCTGAAAAAGGAGTCATGAGGTGGAAGATATTCGTTGTCAAAGTTGCTAAGTTGAACTTTCTACAACAAATAGTTGTTCTGAACCAATTAAAAGTCACAAAAACACCTCGTTGAAAAACATCAAATCAATTCCTTGTGAGCTGCCACTAGACATCGCAAATAATGTTGGTATAGTGAGCACCTATGTGAGAGGAATTTTCTTGAATCATCAATCATCAAAAGATATTGATGGCCAAAGTTGACCTCTCATAAACACTGTCAACAATGCAGATACAAAACAAGAGAAAATTCATTTGGTTTTGACCTATTAAAAATAGCAAATCAAATCATGGAACTCTGAAAAATAACATGTGAGCTCATCTTGGCTTGGATAATTGAGAAAAAATAATAATTTTGACTTGATAATCAATAGGTTGCAAAATGTAAGCTCAAACAGGAGGCTACTTTGCAAAATTGAACGTTTGCAAACATTAGAACAATGCAAAAACCATCCAGCTTCACTTCTCAAAACCCTGACAAAACTCATCATGGGAAGCTGAAAATTGACATGCCTTTTCACATAGGACACATGAGTGGGCTTGCAAAGGTATTTTGCATGAAAATCAACAGGCTCCAAAATATAACCCTCCAAAGTAGGTCACTTAAGCAGATTCATCAGGTGCACTTCTGAAAGTGCAGAGGAAATTTTTTCAAAATGGGCATCTCAAATTTGCAAAATTTGAGAGTGTCATTAGTGGCTCTAACTGGGGATGTATGTCCCCTATGGGCATAGCAAGATTCCAGGTCTCTGGGGAGTAGACCAAATTCTGAGTCCATCAAGTGCTCTGAAACTACTCCTTTATTCATTTTTCTTTTTCAACTTCATCTAGCAACCCCAGGCCACCAAATGAAAAATGGGAATAAAAATTTATCTCTGTCAAACACAATTTTGATGAAAGAACTGATCTCCCTCAACTTGTGCTTGCCTCTGTCAAACCACAACAACATAAGTAACTGCATTTCTGCAAACACAAGTATCAAGTTTCCTTCATGCAAGTGAAAACTTGCTCTCTATTTAGCTTTGTCATCACATGGCAACCAAATCAAATAGGAAAGATCATCACCACTCTCCTATTTTCTCATTTTGTATTAAGTGGTAACATTTGGGGATAGTGATTGAGACCACATTCACTAACCCCCTCATAATGATCATGCTTAGAGGAGATATCATACCTGAAGAGCAATATGCCATCCTCTTGTGCATTGAGAAAATTTTTCTCACACATTTGCAACCCCTTCAATTGAGTTACATCACAAGTTGGTTTTTTTTCACTCAGACACCACAACCCAAACACATTGTCATATGTTTCAAGATTCTGAAAATTAGGTTTATCAATACCAAAAGTACTTTCATTTCCATTCAAGTCATGGCATTCAACAAAGATGTCAACCACCAATGTATAAGCAGTTTTCTCTATCTCATGTTCATACATGATATCAGATTCATTCTTGAGATTACTATGCGGGTTCATATGGAATGTTTCAAAAAAAGATTCAGATAATTCAAAATTCAACCCTAAGCCAAGAATCTCACATTGATTATTCATAACATGTTCAGTTTCTGAATCATTTTGAATTCCATCACCTTCAAGATTAACAACGTCAAAAAAAGAGTCTCAAGTGCATTATCAGCTTCACATACACTATCAATTGATAGGCATGTTTTCTTATGTTCCAAAGACTCCCTATTATCTAAAACTTGTTCATTAGCAATGAAGCTAGAACATTCATTCTCTTTCACATCAGAGCATTCCTCACCCAAAAAAAACATGTCCACTTGCATACTATGAAGATGAGAGAGATCATCAAACAAAGACCCATACTCAATATCATATTGACTGACCTCATATCCACTGTCATTTACATCATATGGCTGCTCCACACATTGACCAAAAAGTTTTACAATGTCAATGGGTAATAAGGTTGATCCTAGATTCATGTGACTATAACAATGCATAACTTGATCCTTCATAAATGAATTCCTTCCTTCATCAATATGCACCCCATCATCCTTTTCATATATAGATGACATTTCCATTTCTTCTTTAGATAAAAAATCATGAACAACAAATACAAATAAGTTCATCATCTTCATCACTTTCAGCATTATGTCTAGGATCAACAAATTGAACACACATATGTTTTCCTTCAAATTCTTCATCATTAATAGAACTAACATGCTCTATTGATGTCAAACTCCAACTACATTTTGAGTTTGCATCAAATGAAATTAGATCATTCACTTGTGAACAAGTGATTTTCCTGAGCATTCATGTCATTGCAATCTTCATGTGAAGAAAGTACCTTTGTATCATCCTCATAGGAGCAATTGTAATCAAAAGTAGAGAAATCATATTGGTTTTCATCATAATTCTCATCACAAGAGGACTTATCACTACATAGATCATGCTCAGATTCTACAGAATAAGTGCTTGAACTTTTGTCTTTAATGTCTTGGTCACTGATTTGTGATGAGATATCATCAACATCTACATTATCTTCACCAACCAAAACATGACATGGAATGACATATTTCATTTCTTTCATTTCTTCATCACACAAGATATTGCAAGAAGAATTTTCATGCGTATCTATTTCCTCATCATACCATGTACCTTCATCTTCATAACTACTGCAAGGATTTGTACATGTGCTAATTGTGAGCTGATTACAATCAACACACTCATTCATACAACATGTATCTTATTTTTATGACACACTCTTTTCATTCTTGTGTATCATGTTTTTATTTTCTTTGTTAAGGCAACTGCTATCTTTATTTTGAGTCACCACATTTTGTGCATAACTAAGTTGGTCTCCCTCAATAGCCTTTATCCAATGAAGCACTCGATCAAACTGTGAGGCTTTAGCTTCTTTGGTGAAGTACTTAGCCCAAACTTATATATTTCACAAAACATATCAATCCACACAGAATCATTAGGTCTGAAATTTGTGGGGACTTTCCACAAGGTATCCAAAAACCTTGAGAATAGATCATGTGTTGATTCTCCTTTGTGTCTCTTCATTTTAGATAGTCCTTGAACAATAGATGTTTGATCAACATTGCTCAAATTTTGATGAAATTTATCATGGAGCTCATTATGATCTGCAAATTCTGATGATGGAGAAATTAGAGCAACAACATTACCATCTTAACAAGTAGTTCTATTATCTGATCCATGAGTTTTATCTACATAAGATGTGTGAAGATGACCAACACTCACATCCCTATGTCCTTTCATCATTGAATATCAATAATAATTCTCGATGCCCATGGCCATTTGATATGCTCGGTGTAGGGTTGTGGGATCCTTGTCTCTTAATAAGAAACTCAACTTCTTGTCAAATGCTCCCAAGTACACGACCAAACATTCAACATCTTTTGGTCTTATGTCTTCAAGAATCTCTCTTATGAGATTTGAAAATCTAAGATTAAAAGATGGGACTAACTCATCTTTTCCCTTTTCCATGTTCATGAACTTTTTCCTTATCAAAACAGGGTCAATCCTTTCTCCAAATTGCTCTATAAGCACTGCCTTAAACTCTTCCCATGAATGAATGGAGGAAGTTGGAAGATAGGAGAACCAATCCCTCGCATTTCCTCTTGAGGATTGAACAGATAGTCTCATGATCACATCTTCGTGGTCAATCTCATAATCATAAATCACATTACTAAATTCTTGCATATGCCTATTTGTTGATTCAGACTTGTCACCAATGAATCTTGGCAACTTATTTTTGACTTTAGCTAGAATTTCATTTGGGTAAACCATTAATGCCATTGAAATTGATGGATTTGTACCTTCCAGTGCTAAAACTTCTTTAACAATCTAGTTGGGATTGATCACAAACCATGGTTCCATCTGAAACCATACTAGGATGCATGTATTGAAGCATTTTGGCATGCCTCTTTCAAAGTTCACATATAAACTCTAGAACTGATCATTCATTTCCCTATCTCTAGCTTTCAAAATGATCTTAGAATATTACAATGCATAATTCAAGTGCATCTAAGCCTAAGATCTATCTAGTGGGAAAATTTTGAAACTAGCATACTTTTCCAAAACAATACATAGGCTACAAATTACAATTCAGAAGTATGCAAACTAAATACTAGTATCCTTTCTCTTTGTTAGTGCTAATCACTCAATAGGGAAACAAATTTTTTTCCTCAAAAGTTCAAATATGGATTTCATATACAAATTTCTTGAAAACCAAGAGTGAAGAATACCTAGAAACGTTGCAGCTGCTGCAAATTGTCTTCTTGACTAGAAATACTTGTAGATCTGGAAATTTCTTCAAATCTTCAATAGGTTCTTCTAACAGAGTTGCCACCTCTCTTTGTAGAGGACTGAACTTCAAGCATTATAAAGTTCTTTCACATATAAATTCATTTCTCAGTTCCTTTCACTAGCAGAGCACCACATATCTTGAAATTTTTAGGTTCACTACAACAAATCTTCCTCCATGTTCTAAATCCTTCAATATTTGAACTAAATTCAGAATGGAAAACAATAATATGACTCTATGCAAATGATATGACTTTGCTTCTAAACATCCTACAACTCGAGAAAGAGAATTGTCCCTAGTAGAGTCACCAATTTTTTGGTGGTTTTTCCAATGCACTTAAAGGAACCTCTAAGGAATAGCCAGTTCCTATATTCAAAAATCCTGAAAATGAATGGCCAATAGACAAGATCTAGTCATAGACTGAGATCTTCTACACTTTAGGTTATGTGGGACCTAGGAGGGTGTTCCTATTGGCGTTCATTTGAATATACTTGACATACCACATCACTTTCATAGATCATTTTAACTGAAAAGTAATTGTGCAAAGCTTACAGTGAAATTGGCTTATTTCTAAATAACTTGCTACAATTTAGCCAAATGCTATCCCGTATGACAATTAACATAAAATTTGTGTAAAGATTCAAGAAATTCAAAGTGAATTCAAATTCTGACTCTAGGCTGGTCACCATACAACAATTTGATCAACCCATTAGGTGAATCTTTAAAGAAATAGACTAGTGCCTTGTTGAATTGGGTGATGGAGTCATACACACAATAATTAGTAATACAGAAATGACTTTAAATCCTAATGCAATGGACTATCCACATAATAGCTTTGCATTATAGGGCTCACAATTTTTGACACATAATTGCTTATCAAATCCCTTGCAAATAATTGTAAATCTATGACTCCATTTGAGCATTTAACTAATTACTTGAATCAAAGTAGAAAGCAGAGACATACAAAGAAATGCTACTCATAAGGCAATTGTTGAGTATTGGCATCCATACGAGCCATGCCCGTACCTTATTTTCCTATGTGCTCTAGTAGGAGACCACATTGGAATTTTTCCTTTTTCATCCACTTTTCCTAAAGTACCACCCTAGAATTTTAGCCTTCGACTGCACATGGTAGGTGTGAGTCTAGTTTTTTCAGCGGGAATGTTGGCCTCCATGGTCAAGGAAACTTCTAACATACCTAGACTAGGTTTTTAAGAGCACAAGTGAGTAGAGCTCCTAGCTGGTTCACTCATCTTCTTACCTATCAATTACTCTTTCCTTAATAAGGAAAATTCCTAATTTCTAAGTGTGAATGACATGAATAAAAAATATTCCTTTTATATTTATCATGTGAAGGAATGACATTCACAATCAATGTTCACCACAAATGTGTAACCCAGGCAGCTCATTGGTAGATGCACTATCACCGTTTAATTCCCCATTTGCATGGAAATCCATAGACCACTCTTCATGATTACCAACATTTGCATCTCCACATGAATTGAAATCAACTCAATCACTCTGAAGGATGTTAGCCATTAATGCGAGCTTGTTACGTAGAATAAAAATGACAATCATGTGTTGTTCGCCATCTTTGAATGCTACCCATCAATTTTTTGCCTTGATGGATAATTGGATAGCCAACCCTTGTTTGACCATCTTTGATTTCCAATGGTGCTTCACTGAAATATTCACATCCAATGAAGTTCTTCCATGTCATATGATATCTTCACATTGGTGGGGCTCCACTAACCAAGTAGACTGGGATGGATGTCAAGATCTCATTGATCTTGCTAGCCATAACAACCTTTCATTTTAACCTAGTGGGCCAGTGGGGAATGGTGAAGATCGTTCCACTAGATTGATCTCAGCTGCTTATTGAAAATGTCAAGCCATGGGAGCGATAGTGGGGAGTGGATCCCGCACTTTACATGGACACGTTTCCACTTCTTGTCAGCCTCACTGCATTTATCTTGCTAGCACTTAACTCTCGTGGGCTGGTGGGGTACGGTCCAAATCTTTTCCCTAATCCTTGAATCTTGAAATATGCACATCAAGTAATGTTAGCATTTAGAGGATGGGACTTGGTCTAGCTGATGACAACATGACCTCTGGGGTTAATGACTTAAGGTTTAAGTCACCGGGTTAAAATTTAAAACTCAAATTTAGGAAAAGACTTTATGTGGTGGGAAAAATGATGACCGGTTCTCCAAGCCAATGGGGTAAGTAAACTGACGTGATAGATGGCTCGAGAGATGACTTAAGGGGTCGATGACTGACCGTGTAGGTCAACCTCAAAACATAACCTTTGAATGCTTTTGTGAATAAAACCCTACTCACTTTTGGGATAGGGGTTTAGAATGGAAACCAAGTTCATGGGAGTTGAGGGGAAATTCCTTAAAATTTTATAAGCTCCATCAGTAGTGATTTGTGACATTTTATCTATAGATTCTAAATATATTTTTTTAAATTTTTTTGGAATCAGATTGCACTTCTTTTTCCATCTCCTTTGAAAAATATTTTTTTTTCAGTAAACTCCATTTCTAAGGAGTGAAGCTCACCATATACAACATAACTTTTTTCCAATGAATGATCTAGCTGGATCTCGAGAAGCTAAAAATTGAACTATTTTAGATGCCCTCAAAATTAGCACCATCAGAAAGAGCTTGGAATCCTGAATCCAATGCAACCTGAATGGGAGAAAAAGGAGTATGTATGCCCAAGATTCAACCAGTCAAAGTTTAGGTCAAACTAGTACTTGAGGGCATCAGAAAAGTGGAAGAAATGGTTGACTCAAAATTCAACAAAAATTATGGAAAATTGAAGAGCTTGTGGCCACAATCCCAATGCCACTCATTTCATCAAAATCGGAGCTTGTATGAGCGAGTTACGCTTGGTCAAAGTTGTAGATTGACTTTTCCTTTTGGACTATATAGATGATGATGTCATCATGACATCAACAT